>JAQZBX010015240.1:0-37729 GCA_029593785.1 Cabassous unicinctus
TTTCACCTCTGCTGCACTCAATGCCACCTGTCCTCTCCCATCACATCCACCCCTATGGCTCAGGAGAGAGTTGTTAAGATCTCATGAGGAAATGGTGGGTGTTTTTTTTCCATGGCAAAAATATCTGTATTGTTTTCAAACCAGGGTGGGGGAGGAATGGACCATTTCTGCAAACCCAAAATGTACAGAAGACATCTAGGCTTTCAAGGAGTTTATGAACATTGATGCATATGCCTTTATCTACAGTCTCCTGATCATCATTACCAAATAAGGCCATGCCTTTGACAAGACTCACTTGCTGGAATTGAGGATTCTGCCCCCACTGATATTCTACTCCCTTCTAATTTGAACTCTGAGCGTGATCTTCAGGTTGTCTCCTGTCTGGCTTTAGGAGATGACAGTCTCATTTTCTACCACCAAGTAGGTTCTCTGGCTTTTACACTTATCATTAAATTAGTGATTAATCATACTTGGTCTTTTATTGTCTTTATTTAAATTCATTGATAGTAGCCAGCAACAGCCATCCAATTCCATTGTCTTTAAATGACTACCTCAGTGACCTTCTGGGATACCTAAAATATTGCAGACTGCCGTGTATGCTCTTCCAGCTCTCCAGGTGTTAATGTTTATAATTCCACTTCTATTGGGTCAAGGACTCTGAGTTCTGGATCTATCATTAGTGAGAAGTTTCTCATTCCCAGCCAGTGGTAGATGACTCAGCTCATTTCCTAAATGAGCCTCTTTCCTAAAATGATCCCAATTATTTTTACCAACTTTGTAGGTCAGGTTCCTTGGGACTCATAATCTGAGGTATGACTCTAGGCATTTATTGGGGAGGACTTTCAGGAAGGGTCAATGAGGGAAACAGATGGGAAGAAGAGAAGTTCAGATGCCGGTCACATGTGACAGTGGACTCAGCTGACCCCACAGAAAGTGTGAGGATTAAGTTTCATGTGTTGATTAGGTTATGATGTCCAGTTGTTTGGTCAGGCAAGCACTGGCCTAATTGTTTTTGTGAGGGTATTTGGTGGATTTAAAACATTAGTCAGTCTATTGCATCTATAGTTGATTACATCTGCAATCAACAAAATAGATTGCCTTCAGGAATGAGAGAAATCTCATCTAATCAGTTGAAGGCCTTAAAAGGGGAAGTAGTGATTTTAACAGCCAGAGAGAAGAATTTCTGTGTCTACTTCAGTCCACCAGATTCTCCTGGGGAATTCAATATCAACATCATGAGAGTTTTCTCCTCTTGGTTCTGTTTCCCTGCAGAACACTGCTGAATAGAGGGAGTCCTGGTGCTGGGATGGCCCTTCAAAGATGACCTGAATTGAGAAACAAGAATGTGCTTTCTTCCTTTTCATCAACTGGGCACTAGATGTATGCTGTCCCTGGGGAGAGGGTATAATTTTTGTCTCCCATTACCCAAAACACCTAGTGGCCACCAAGAGCCATCCCAATCCCTGCCAAACCTCACTTTCATCTCCCCAAGACAATTATTGTGGAGGGAATCAACTATAAGCTGACACTTCCAGAATCTGGTAGAATGAGTGCATTGATCAAGAATCCACTACAGGCAAATGGGGTGCTATCATCTGAAAGCTTGATTTCTAGAAGTTTGGATATTCCAGAATCAGTTTCTATTTTCTTTGTGTCCAGAAGTTTAACCCTCAGCTTATCTCTCTTGTCTAGCATTTTGCTATAAGCTGCAAGGAGAAGCCAAGCCATATTCTCTGAGTTTACTTTGGAAAGTTCTTCAGGTAAATGCCCAGGTTCACCATTTTCAAATTCTGCCTTCCACAAAACACCAGGAGTTAATCATGCTAAGCTCTTTGCAACTTTAAAACACAGATTGCCTTTCCTTAAGTTTCCAATAATGGTTTCATCATTTACTTCTAAGGCCTCAAAAAAGTCTCTTTGCATCCATATCCCTATCTACAGTCTCTTCAAATTTATTTACGCCTTTTTCATCAAGCATCTCACAATTCCTCCAAAAAATACCCCTTATCTATTTATAAAATCATTCCAGTACTTTGGTAATTACAAAAGCACAACCCCACTCTCTGTAACAAAATTCTGTATTAGTCAGCCAATGGGGTGTTAATGCAAACTACCAGAAATCAGTTGGTTTTTATAAAGGATATTTATTTGGGGTAGAAACTTACAGTTACCAGGACATAAAGCGTAAGTTACTTCCCTCAACAAAGTCTATTGAAATGTGTTGGAGCAAGATGGCTGCTGACATCTGCCAGGGTTCAGACTTCCTGGGTTCCTCTCTTCCCAGGGCTCATTTATCTCTGGGCTCAGCTCCTCTGTTTTCTCCACAAGGCCAGCGGTAGACTTCCAGGTGACCAGCTCTGTCTCTGTCCCTGTGGCTTGATTCTTCCCAGGCTCAGGTGCTCGGCTCCTCCCTGTGCTTACTTTCTGGATTCCAGCTCAAAACTCCAACATCAAAACTCCAACTAACTCCTCTGCTTGGCTGTGCAGTTTGGGGCTCCTTTTACCTTGGTGGGTGGGGACTCAATATCCTACTGACATGCCTGATCAAAGCCCATATCATAATTTAATCATGCCCAGGTACAGACCAGTTGTATTAGTCAGGGTTCTCTTGGGAAACAGAATCAACAGGAGATATCTGTCAATAAAATGAGATTTTAAAAGAGTCTCTCATGCAACTGTGGGGATGCATAAGTCCAGGCTCCACAGGCAGGCTGCAAACCAGTGGCTCCAATGAAAGTCCAATGAAGGGTCATTGATGAGTTTCTGGGAGAAGTTGCCTGTCCAACAATGAGCTGGGAAATTCTGTCTGAATGTTGAAATCACTTCCCCCTTTTAAGTCATTCAACTGATTGGATAAAAGTGCCACCCATTGATGATGTAATCTCCCTGATTGATGCAGATGTAATCAGCCATTAGCGCAGTAAACTCACTGGTGATTGAAGTCCATAAATGCTCTTGTATTACAATTAATCCAGTGCTTGTTGGAACAAACACCTGGACACAATTACCTGACCAAGTTGACACATTAGCCTCACCATAACAGTTCACCCCTTGTCAACTCGGGAACCATACACATTAGCCTAAACCATACTTAGTCTCTAAGTAAAAAGAATAACAGACAAGCATACATATATATTTCCACCTAACAATGTTCAACTCCTCTGCGTACAACCGGAAACACATTAATTCCCCACAGAACAGGGTGAAAGTCCTTGGGTAATATTCACTCTTAAACTTGACATCCTTAAATATTATGCCATGGAATTAATACAACTTTTCATGATAGGGGAAAAGGTTGGGGAAGAAAACAAAGAAATTCATTTTGTGTACACATACAATAATACTCATAACAAAACATGGAAGAAGGGTTCATGACTATTACAGTCCTCGTTTCTGTAACTGGTCGCATGGTCAAAGTTCATATTTATCACTACCTTCTTCCACTACCCATTCCATGTTCCCATTACCTTCAACAAGCACTTCTGCTGGCCATGGTTCTTTGCCTGGTGGGTTGACCCAAACTTTCATTCCCAAAGATTCTGGGCCATTGTTAGTCCTGCTTGAATTGGTTTGTTGCAATTTTCCATTGACTTTAATCACAGAGTATGGCAGAACTAGGAGACACCCTAGAGGATCTCCTGCATTCCAGGCAATCTCCTCTTTACCCCCATTATGTAGATGTAGTCCTATTTCCCCTTGATGGTCAGGATCAATTACCCCAGCCAGTACAGTAATTCCCTCCTTTGTCTGTTGATTCCCAGGTAAGAGGAGCCCAAAGTGGCCAGGTGGCAGTCTTAACTTCCAGTTCAATGGAATCATTATTATGTTCCCTGATGGCAGCACTCCTGCTTTTGGGACTAAAACCTGCAAACCAGCAGAGTTTAAGGTTGCAGGGACAGGAAGCAAAATTTTTCCTAGTGGGTCACTAGGGGTAATAGTGAGTGGTGCCACTCTGATTTCCACCCCTTGATTCCTGGACCCATGAATCCTGGCTATGGGAGAAGCAGCACCATAGAGATGATGCTGATTCAGAGCATACACAGCCTCCTGGAGAACATTGCCCCAGCCCTGCAAGGTATTGCCACCTAGTTGGCACCATAATTGAGTTTTTAAAAGGCCATTCCACCGTTCTATTAATCCAGCTGCTTCAGGGTGATGGGGAACATGGTAAGACCAGTGAATTCCGTAGGCATGTGCCCATTCCCGCACATCATTTGCTGTGAAATGGGTTCCTTGATCAAAAGCAATGCTGTGTGGAATGCCATGGCAGTAGATAAGACATTCTGTAAGTCCACGGATGATAGTTTTGGAAGAAGCATTGCATGCCGGAAATGCAAACCCATAGCCAGAGTATGTGTCTATTCCAGTTAAAACAAATCACTGCCCCTTCCATGGTGGAAGTGGCCCAATGTAGTCCACCTGCCACCAGGTAGCAGGTTGGTCACCTTGAGGAATGGTGCCATATCTGGGGCAGAGTGTGGGTCTCTGCTGCTGGCAGATTGGGCATTCAGCAGTGGCTTTAGCCAAGTCAGCCTTGGTGAGGGGAAGTCAATGTTGCTGAGCACATGCATAACCTCCATCCCTACCTCCATGGCCACTTTGTTCATGAGCTCATTGGGCAGGACAGGAGTAGCTGGGGAAAGAGGCTGAGCATTAGCCACAGAGTGGGTCATCTTATCCACTTGATTATTAAACTCTTCCTCTGCTGAAGTCACCCTCTGGTGAGCATTCACGTGGGAGACAAATATGTTCATGTTTTTTGCCCACTCAGAAAGATCTATCCACATAGCTCTTCCCCAGACCTCCTTGTCACCAATTTTCCAATCATGTTCCTTCCAAGTCCCTGACCATCCAGCCAAACCATTGGCAACAGCCCATGAATCAGTGTACAAATGCACCTCTGGCCATTTTATCTTCCAAGCAAAATGAACAACTAGATGCACTGCTCAAAGCTCTGCCCACTGAGAGGATATGCCCTCACCACTATCCTTCAAGGATGTCCCAGAAAAGGGCTGCAGTGCTGCAGCTATCCACTTTCGGGTGGTACCTGCATATCGTGCAGAATCATCTATAAACCAGGCCCGAGTTTTCTCATCCTCAGTCAACTGATTGTAAGGGACTCCCCAAGAGGCCAAAGCTGTGGGCTGGGAAAGAGAAGGTAACATGGCAGGGATAGAGACCATGGGCATTTGGGGCACTTCCTCATGTAACTTACTTGTGCCTTCAGGACCTGCTCGAGCCCTATCTCATATATTCCATTTCCACTTTATTATGGAGTGCTGCTGTGCACGACCAACTTTATAGTTTGTTGGGTCAGTCTATACCCAGCTCATGATAGGCAACTCAGGCCTCATGGTAACTTGATGGCCCATGGTTAAGCATTCAGTCTCTACTAAGGCCCAGTAGCAAGACAAAAGCTGCTTCTCAAAAGGGGAGTAGTTATCTGCAGAGGATGGCAAGGCTTTGCTCCAAAATCCTAAGGGTCTGCATTGTGATTCCCCTATAGAGGCCTGCCAAAGGCTGCAAACAGCATCTCTATTTGCCACTGAAACTTCCAGCACCATTGGATCTGCGGGATCATATGGTCCAAGTGGTAGTGCAGCTTGCACAGCAGCCTGGACCTGTCGCAGGGCTTCCTCTTGTTCCAATCCCCAATCAAAACTAGCAGCCTTTCTGGTCACTCAGTAAATGGGCCGCAGTAACACACCCAAATGAGGAATATGTTGTCTCCAAAATCCAAAGAGGCCAACTAAGCATTGTGCCTCTTTTTTGGTCATAGGAGGGGCCAGGTGCAACAGCTTATCCTTTACTTTAGAAGGGGTATCTCGACAGGCCCCACACCACTGAACACCTAGAAATTTCACTGTGGTGGAAGGACCCTGTATTTTTGTTGGATTTATCTCACATCCTCTCTCATGCAAATGTCTTACCAATAAATCTAGAGACTTTGCTACTTCTTGCTCAGTAGGCCCTATCAACAGGATATCATCAATATAATGGACCAGTGTGATGTCTTGTGGGAGGGATAGATGATCAAGGTCCCTGCGGACAATATTATGACATAGGGCTGGAGAGTTGATATACCCCTCAGGCAGGACAGTGAAAGTATACTGCTGACCTTGCCAGCTGAAAGCAAACTGTTTCTGGTCATCCTTACTAATGGCAATTGAGAAGAAAGCATTTGCCAGATCAACACCTGCATATCAGGTACCAGGGGAAGTGTTGATTTTCGCAAGCAATGATACCACATCTGGGACAGCAGCTGCAATTGGAGTCACCACCAGGTTAAGTTTACAATAATCTACTGTCATTCTTCTAGATCCATCTGTTTTCTGCACAGGCCAAATGGGAGAGTTGAATGGGGATGTGGTGGAAATCAACACCCCTGCATCCTTCAAATCCTTGATGGTGGCACTAATCTCTGCAATACCTCCAGGAATCTGGTATTGCCTTTGATTTACTATTTTGCTAGGCAGGGGCAGTTCTAGAGGCTTCCACTTGGCCTTTCCAACCATAATAGCCCTCACTCCAATGAGTCAGGGACCCAATGTGGGGATTCTGCCAGTTACTGAGTATGTCTATTCCAATTATGCATTCTGGAACTGGAGAAATAACCACAGAATGGGTCCGGGGACCCACTGGACCCACTGTGGGACAGACCTGAGCTAAAACTCCATCAATCACCTGACCTCCATAAGCCCCTACTCTGATTGGTGGACCACAATGATGTTTTGGGTCTCCTGGAATTAATGTGACTTCTGAGCCAGTGTCTAATAATCCCCAAAATGTCTGATCATTTCCTTTTCCCCAATGCACAGTTACTCTAGCAAAAGGCTGTAGGTCTCCCTGGAGAAAGGTGGGAGGAAGATTAACTGTATAAATTTTTGGCAGTTTAACAGGATCCTTCCCCAAAGGGACCTGGCATTCTCCTCAGTCAAAGGGCTCTGGGTCTGTAAACTGTCTCAAGTCTGGGAATTGATTAAGGGGCCGTGATTCTCTGTGTCTGTAATTAGAGTTAGGATTTTGTTCACTTGACCTAGAACACTTCTGTTTATACAGATCCAGAAGAAATTTAGTAGACTGCCCATGTATTTGACTTCTGGGTACCCCATGATCTATTAGCCAATGCCATAACTCCATGCGACTCAGACTATTCTGTGTGCTCTTTTGAATCTGTCTTTCATTGTTGTAGACATGCCCACCTTGCCTTTGGCAATTAACTGCCGATACTTGACTTTTACCGGGCCGAGATCCAATCATCCCCATAATATTTAAGGATTTCAATTCCATTACAGCCCCCCCCCTACAGTAATATCTGGACTGCAGAGAAGAGCAACCACAGAGCTCTTCAGAGAAGATGGAGTTAGTCTTACAAATTTATTCCTCACAGTCCTGGTTAAAGGTGTGTCCTCTGGACATTCCTGGGGTGGGTGGGCAGGTCTCAAATGGCAAATCCATTCTAGCATTCCAATCTCTCTAAGCCTCTGAACCCCTCATATACTGTATAGCATGGCAAATCAGGCATCTCAACATCAGACATGCTAGGCCATCATTTGGTCCATGCTTCAGTCAGCCACCCAAACAAACTGTTAGAGTCCTTTCTAACCCCTCGAGCTACAGTGTTGAATCCAGAATTTCTGCTTAGTGGGCCCATGTCAATAAATTCAGCCTGATCCAACTTTATATTCCTTCCACCATTATCTCATACCCTTAGTATCCATTCCCACACATATTCCCCTCATTTCTGTCTATATAAGTTGGAAAACTCATGCAGCTCTTTCAGAGTATACTGTACTTCCTCATGGATCACACTTTGTATTTCACCTTTGGGGGCTTGTTGTGATTTTAACCAAGTAATGCATCTCGAAGACCGGCGGGGTGGGGGGTGTGGGTAAGGAGAAGGATTAGAGATGTCTTGCAGGCTACTGACCTCAGGGCATTCCTTTGCATTTTCTTCTGATGAGACAGGATTATTCTCTTCTGGCAGATGTTGGAAGACAGATTCCTCAGGGCAGACTGGAAGTTGGGCAGTGAATGCTGGAGAATGGCTGGTACCAGCTTCATGGCTGGGAGGAGGTCCAGACTCTGTGGGGCAGGCAAGAGGTTGGGCAGTGCAGGCTTCCATTTGGCTTGTACCCACCTCAGGGCTGGAAGGAAGTCCAGACTCCCTGGGGAAGGCTGGAGGCTGGATGATACAAGGTTGTCAAGGTGTGGTCTCCACAGGGCAGGCCATCTCAGGTTTATCTGGTAAAGTCTCGGCAGAATTTAGGGTTCCAATGTCCTCACCAATATTATCATCATCCCATATGTCTCTGTCCCAATCCTCGCGGTTCCACTCCTTTCCAATCAATGCCTTCACTTTAATTGCAGAAACCCTGTGAGGTTGAGATTTTAGTTTCCTCTGTAATTCTGCTACTTGTCCAATGAGAGTCCGGGTTTGATTCTCAGATATCTCAAGTCTGTGGCTACAGGAGACAAGATTTTCTTTCAAGGCACATGTAGAAACTTTCATATCATCCATGCGGCATTTAAGTTTCAAAATTGAAGACTTTAGCTCATCTCTTTTGTAACTGTATCCAGAGTATCTAGGAGGAGCCAGCCAACATCATTATATTTTTTCACTCCACAAAATTCTGTTAAGGTGTTGAAAACACTCTCACTCAGATCCTTGCTTCTTATAAGCATGGAAGTAGGGGAATCCAATGATGCTATTTTTCATATCTCTATTGCCAGCTCATACCATGGACAGTTAGCAACCTCATTATTGGAAAGGGAGTCATTAGTACACCTGAGTCCAATTAGAGTAGAGAGCCAATTACAAAACTCCCAGAACGACCTCAGACATCCCATGTTTAAGACTCTGTTCCTCAAGAACCACTCCTGGTACCAAGCTGTATTAGTCAGGGTTCTCTCGGGAAACAGAATCAACAGGAGATATCTGTCAATAATACGAGATTTTAAAAGAGTCTCTCATGCAACCATGGTGATGCACAAGTCCAGGCTCCATAGGCAGGCTGCAAACCAGTGGCTCCGATGAAAGTCCAACGAAGGGTCGTTGATGAGTTTCTGGGAGAAGTTGCCTGTCCAATGACGAGCTGGGAAATTCTCTCTGAATGTTGAAATCACTTCCCCTTTTAAGTCATTCAACTGATTGGATAAAAGCGCGACCCATTGATGATGTAATCTCCCTGATTGATGCAGATGTAATCAGCCATCCACACAGTAAACTCACTGGTGATTGAAGTCCATAAATGCTCTTGTATTACAATTAACCCAGTGCTTGTTTGAACAAACACCTGGACACAATTACCTGGACGAGTTGACACATTAGCCTAACCATTACACCAGTTTACAAACATAATCCAATATCTACTTTTGGAATTCATAAACCATTTCAATCTGCTACTGATATCATTGGAACATTAAATATTTCCTTGACTGAAGGTAGTCCTGGGGTGAAATATAATTTATAAGAGAAAAAGATTCCTATTCAGTTGGCCACCTTTATGACAACACTTATGAAAAGACATGGGTACTTGAATCTTTATGTGCATGTCAAATACTTAAGAAAAATAAAGAATTATGTATACCTCAAACCTTAATTTGCATTGAACATTTAAAATGGTCTATTTATCTGTGTATATGAGAGTAACACAAAGTATAGGGCATTATGCATTGAATACTTTTCCACTTTTTCATTCCTCTCACTTATAATTGCATCCTGAAGTACTAAAGGTACAAACTTGAGAAACTATCTCCTTGAAATATAATATGAATACAGATCAAATACCATCAGATGAACAGTATTCTCAGGTGACCTCTTCATGCTCTCTTTGTAGTTACCTCTCCCCACTCCCAAGGATAACAGTTAACCTGAATTATAGTTGCATAGAATAGTTTTGTCTGGTTTTGTACTTTATATATATAGTGTTATATAGTGTGCACCCAAGTAATGATAATTTTTAAGTAACTCTTTATATTACTCATGTAATATACACTGAGCATAAAAAATATGCAAAATCCCCCTTAATTTTTAATTAGTTTTTACACTGTACATATGTCTCTATGCAATTTATTTGATCAAGTTTACAAGCTGTTTAGAGGTCCTGCATAAAAAAATAGTTCCTATTATTTTGTGAGATTTCTATTAATCATTTTAATCTGGTCATTTTACCATTTTTATTATTTATCCACTTTCTCACAACTTAATTCTTATACACCCCCAGGTGCCTTAAAATCTTTACTACATCTACAGTAAGAATAGAAATATAAGAATAAGACACATATAATTTATTTCCCAGCTGGTGTGCTTATTGGGAGCTGGTGATCATTAGGTAAGTTGTGGTTGCCAGCTCTGCCCCTGTAAGGACAGCTGTCATCTTTCATAGCCATATTCTTGGACCTGCTTTCAAGAATGGGTTTGCATCCAAGACTAGAGGTGAAGAGCCAAAGTTTTATTGTTTATACTGACTCCATTATAGCATAAGTCCAATTAAGAAACAGTCCATCCATATCATAAACTAAAAGTACAAACAGTAATCTCTATCCATTGCAAGACACCATGTTGATTAATGGTATAAATACCAGTCTTATTCAAAGGTAACTGCTACCTACGATTATAGACAATAAAATGTGAAAACTGTGTCCTGACCAAGATCCAGAATTGCCCTGAGATAGACTTTTTTCTGTCTTTTTAAAGAAGCTTTAGAATACATAAGTGTTATATCAAAAATATAGGAAATTTCCCTATGTTCCAACACCTCCTTCTCCCAAACTTTCTTCCATTAACAATATCTTTCATTAGTGTGGTACATTTGTTACAACTGATGAACACATACTGAAGTATTTCTACTAACCATGGTCTATAGTTTACATTATGGTTTACACTTCACACCACACAATTTTATCAGTTTTGACAAAATGTATAACAGCCTGTATCTGTCATCACAACATCATGCAGAACAATTCCAATGTCCAAAACAATGCCCTATGGTACATCTATTCTTCCTTCTCCCTCCCCTCAAAACCTATGTTAACCACTGTTTTTGTATCAAAGTTACAAGTTCTTCCATTACTAGAATAATAATGAGTCTACTTTGGTCCATAGTTGCATTCTCCCCCTTATGTGTGTTCATTCCTCTATCTTGAGCACACACTGCTTCTGATTGAGAGGGGGCATAGACCCCATGAAGCAGATGGATGGAACTGTCTTGCTTGAAGTTGTAGATGCTCTCTGCTTTTTGGGATCGACATTGTCCATCATCATGCTTTTGTTAGTTGTCTTGGGTGAGTCCAATGAACTGGAGAGTAGGTATTGGCTGCAACCCTGCTGAGAGTCAGGGCTCAACAGGCATATGAACACTCTGAAGGTTTAAGTCTCTGGGACAGATATTTAATGTGTATAGTGCTAATTATAGGTTCAAATAAAAGGAGAAGAAAATCCATGTATAGGAAATTTATAAAAGAGTCCAACTCTCATAGGTTATCAGATGTTCCAAGGTAAGGCCCACAAATTGGGTGCTGATTTCCTGGGTTTGTCTCCCTGCCTAAGCTCTAGATATCTCTAGAGCTCTTAGGGGTACCCCTGTTTTAGACACTGTTTACTCTGGTAGTCAATGAGATACTCCTGAGATGTGCATAACCATAACCTCTGGAATGACCTCCCAACTCACTTTGAAATCTCTTGAGATAGATGTTTTTCCTCTTCCTCCTGAGGAGTAAAAGTAAAATTTAATTATTTTCATTTAAAAAAAATTTAGATGTGTCAACAAAATGTAAGAGGAAACCAGGACAGAGTTAATGTATATATGTGTGTCTCTGTGTGCATATCCCTTCAATTGTTTGCTTTTAAAGAGGAAAGACTGATACCACCACACCTGCAGGTAGCTCAGCCCTCATTTCCTCCTACCAGATGACCTGAAGGATTCACAGCTGGAAGAGACAGAGTGATCATCTCCATGAAATGTTTCCTGGGGAAAAGTTCCAGCCATTCTTAGCAGAGACTTGGGACAGGTTATCACCATTGGCAATATTAGAGCTACTGTAACTTTTCAGAAGAGTCCAAATCTAGACAGAGATGACTGAACCATAGCTAGGAACCAATACTGCAAAGAAGAACTTTTGACAAGACTTTTCAGAATTATTTAGAGAGATTATCTTCTGTTGATTACAGTCCAAGTACATGTCATTTTTGTAAAATAAAATCATACAGTACAGGTAAAAACAGGCCATGAAACCCCAGTACGAGTTGTTTGAGTGCCAAATTACAGACTACTCAACAGTTCACATTTTAAGAACTTGAAATGTGTAAAACTAGATAAGGTGGTTTCTTAATAAAATGAGAGATAGAGAAAGGGAAATGAAGAAAGGAAAAAGATGGAGGGAGGAAAAAAGAGGGAGAGAATGAGGTTGCATTGTTGAAACTTGACAAGAAACAATTTAGGAAACATTAGTTAATAAGAATATCTTGCTAGAAAGAATGGACAAATGCATAAAAAATACAAAATCCTTGCACAGGTTAATGCAGTATTAAACACATTAGAGTACACAGACCTTTTAATAATTTTGTAATGTCATTTATATAATTCTCCAAGCACTTTTTAAAAATACACAGAGACCAACTCAGGAGCAATCTAGAGAAAATTACAAATTTCTTTCAAGGGGTAGGGCAAAGAGAGGGCCATATAGTCTCAGGACAGATCATCCCTGACATGCAAACCTGAAACAGCATTTGGTAATTCCAGACAGTCTGGCAGCAAAAACTTTTGTTAAGGTTGTTGACTGGTTTTGAGAGGGTTATCTTCAAACATGATCTTACAGCTATCTCTAAAATAATCTTTTTGAAAAATTTTATTAACCCTGCAATATATGGATATATAGACATTTCTTTCTCCAATATAAGATAAGTAGCAGTGCTGTAAATGGGAAAGAGACCTAGCATATGCTTTAAAGCAAATGTGAACCCTCATTAGATTCCTTTCACACAAAGTGATACAGACTCTTTTAAATAAAATAATACTTCCTAAAAATCTGCCACCTGACAATTTTTTACATCATAGAAAAATTGCATTTTTGAAAAAAGAAATATAGTTACTTTATTAAAATGGTCTATTTTAAACCAGCAGTTACTTTTCATATAAAGAATTTCTAAACATCCATTCAGAAAAGAAAAATAGATAATACTGAATACAAAGCACACAAGGCATGTTTGCAAAGGTTCAAAAGATTTCATTCCCAGGAAAAGAATACATCTAGTACATTATAGTACATGTTTTAATCTTTTACAACTCAAAGATATTGTTTTTATTCTCTGATGACAAAATTATTTATGCATAAAGTCACTGCCAGCAGCAGAAGGCCAAACTGACTAGAAATGGATCATGGTATATTCATACTACATTTCCCCTAAATTCAAAGTTCTGAGACACAAGGCCATGGCCTACATACCAAATCCCTTAACATGAGCATGGAGTGCAGGCTGTGGAGATCCAGAATGGGAGAATTATGGCATTCAGTCCTTTCAAAATTATTCCACTAGATCTTCCACGTTTAAATTTTCACTCAGAACCAGACTGACACCCAACCATTAACCAAATTTGCCAAATCCATCAGCAAGTAGAATGTAGCAGTTTGGGATTATTTATGAATTCCAGAAATATATTGGATTATGTTTATAAACTGGTCTGCTCCTCCAGGCATATTAGATTTTATTGGATTCAGAAATTTCACTTTTAATTGATTAAATAATGATTAAGACTTTGATTGGGCCTTATCAGTAGGACATTGAGTCCCCAGCCCCTTTGTGGAAGGCATTGAGATAGACTTTTAAATATAAAATACAAAATTCTTTTACACTCAGCTCAGGGTATTGGGATGCAAATTTTCCATAGGATACAATCACCCTTTGCTCCTCAGCATGAACCCTACCCCATTTATTTCCTGTTCTCTTCATCTTTGCAAGTTCATCATTCTTTTTACAGGCACCCTTTTGGTTGAATCAGATCATATGTGCAGAAAAGAGGAGTACTCTGTTTAGATGTGACATCCTAGGTAGTATCTCACCCTTGGCTTTCTCTCCTTCTAGTTTTTCTTATTTCAGGAAGTGCTCCAGTGAATTGCATCTTGTTTAACACCTTGCCTTTTTCTTCAACTCCATGACTCAAACAGCCAAAATTAGGTAACAAGGCTGAGTGAGTTGTAGATAAGTTTTCTCCAGCCATGCAATTTCCAATATGATCAGAAAAGTTGCTTTGTATAATTTCAATCTTTTTAAATTTATTGAGACCTGCCTTAAGTCCAAACATATGGTCTATCCTGGAGAAGGATCAATGAGCACTTGAGAATAATGCATATCCTGCTGTTTTGGGGTGTCATTTTCTATAAATGTCTATGAAGTCTATTTCATTTATCATTTTATTCATGCTTTCTATTTCCTTATTTATCCTCTGTTGAGATGTTCTATCCAATTCTAAGAGTGGTGTAGTGAAGTCTCCAAATATTATTGTATAGACATCTATTTTCCCCTGCAATTTTAACAGTGTGCCTCATGTATTTTGGTGCAACCTGATTTGGTGCATATACATTTATAATTGCTATTTCTTCCTGGTTAATTGTCCCTTTAAGTAATCCATAATGGCCTTCTTCATCTCATATAAGTTTTGCATTTAAAATTAGTATTACTGCTTCAGATCTTTTTGGCTACTATTTGCACGGAATATCTTTTTCCAACCTTAAATTTCAGCCTGATTTTGTCCTTGCATCTAAGTCGAGTCTCTTGTAAACAGCATATAGATGTCTCATATTTTTTATCCATTCTGTCAGTCTGTGTCTTTCAATTGGGAAATTAAATCAATTAATGTTCTATGTTATTAATGTAAAGACATTAAATATTTCATTTATTTTATCTTTGGCTTTCCATTGTCATATCTTACTATTCTCTGTCTTTTTACCCTTTACGTTACCCTTACTAATAACCTTTATTTCTATACACTTCTCCAAGTCTCTTGTCCCTGTTTTTTTTCCTTTCAGTCTGTAGCAGTCCCTTTAGTATCTCTTGTAAATATGGTCTTTTGGTAACATACTCTCTTAGTTTTTGTCTGTGAACACTTTAAACTCATTCTGATATATTTGATGGACAGTTTTTCTGGATAAAGAAATCTTAGCTGGCAGTTTTTATCTTTCAGTACCTTGAATATATCATAACATTTTCTTTTCACCTCCATGGTTTCTGATGAGAAATCAGCACTTAGTTTTATTGAGCTTTGCTTGTATGCAATGCATTGCCTTTCTCTTTCTGCTTTCAGAATCCTCTCCTTATAGCTGGCATTTGACATTTTGAATAGTAGTAATCCCTGAGTAGGCTTGTTCAGATTTATTCTGTTTTGGGTGCTTTGCCCTTCTTGGATATTATTATTTATGTCTTTCATAAGGGTTGGAAATTTTTCAGTTATTATTACCTCAAATATTCTTTCTACCCCTTTCCCATTCTCTTCTTCTGGGACACCTATATCATGTTTTTTGTACATTTTGCACTGTCATTCTATTCCCTGGGAAACTGCACAATTTTTTCTATTCTTTTCTTTTTCTGTTTTTCTGTATTTTCCAGTTCAGAAGCTCTGTCTTCTAATTCACTAATTCTGTCCTCAGCCAATTCAAATCTGCTGTTATATACCTCTTATGTATTTTTAATCTCATCCATTGTGTCTTTCATTCCCATATCTCTGTTACTACTCTTTGAAGTGTTTCAACTAACTCTGTATGCTCACCAGTGTCTTTGGAATATCTTTTATCTGTTTAGCCATATTTTCCTTCAACTCCCTGAATGGATTTTGGAGATTTGTGTGGTCATCATTGATTAGTTTTCTTAAATCCTTAAATTAGCTTCTCATCATGATTTTTGATTTGTTCCTTTGGCTGAGCTATATCTTTCTGATTCTTCATATCACATGTATATTTTTGCTGATGTCTAGGCATCTGATTATACTGGTGAATTTACTCTGATAGTCAAACTTTCTTTTTCCTAGTGGTTTTGTTTCATGGATCCTCTTTGATTTTTGGTTCAACTCATTCTAAATCTTTAAAATTGCCAAGCTTAAGTTATCAAAACAAGGGAAGGGACCCACTAAAGAGATGTACACCAGATTCAAGGGGTATGGGACTCCAAAAAGCTTTTTTGTTTCTTGCAGTTTCCACTCCTGCCAGCAGATGGTGCTCTACAAAGAATCTTTCCATGGAAAGTAATGCTAAGTACAATATCACATCAAAATCAATTACAGGCATTCAGTTTGTCTTGAAGCAAAGTTCCCCTCTGGCTGTAGCCCTGTGAAACATAAAAAACAAATTATCTACTTCCAATACACAAAGGAGGAACAGATATAAGACAAACATTTGCATTACCATAAGGAGAAAATGGAAGGAAAATGGGCACCACTGGTTCCAAAGAGTTTTAAAAACTTACAGGGCATACTCCATTAGATTTCAAAGTCTGAGAGTCATCTATAGAATGATGTCTTTTTCTCCTCAGGTCCTCATGTGTCCCACTGTTTTCATGGGCTTGAACAAAGGATGCATTCTAATTTGCATGCTCTCCTCTGGGGACTGGTTTTCTGGAATCTTGGAATTTCCCAAGCCATCAGTTTCTGGTTTCTTTGTGCCCAGCTGTTCAGTTCTTAATTTATCTCTTTCCTCTCACATTTTGTTATAAACTATAAAGAGAAGCCCAGCTACATTTTCCACATTTAATCTGGAAATCCCCTCAACTAAATGCCCAAGCTCATGATTTTCAATTTCTGCTTTCCAACTAACATCAGGAGTCAATTTTGCCAAGTTTTCTGCAACTTTAAACAAGATTTGACACTCCTCCAGTTTCCAATAATAGGCTCACCATTTCCACTAAGATTTTATCATCTTTAACATACATATTTTAACCAAGAGTCTTTTCAAAGAAATCTATGCATTTTTGATCAAACATCTCACAATTCCTTCAAAAATACCCCTTATCCATTTATAAAGCCTTTCCAACATCTTTGGTAATTGCAACCAATGCACCCAACTCTCCTGGTACCAATTGCTGTTTTAGTTTGCCAAAGGGCTGCCAATGCCAAGTACCAGATGTGGGTTGGCTTTTATTTAGGGTATTTATTTGGGGTAAATTTTACAGTTCTGAGGTCATGAAATATCCATATCAAGGCACCGTTAGAGGGACTTTATCACAAAGTCAATGATTGTTGATCTTTTTTCTGGCCACATGGAATCAAGATGTCTACCAATCTGCCAAGTTCTCTGATTTCCTCTCCAGGCTCTCCATCTCTTGAAGCACAGTTCCAGGATCACAGCTTTAAGCAATCAGGCCTCCTACATCAGTCTCAGCTGTTCCCCTTTCTTCTGGAGTTCAGCTTCATGTTATCAGGCATATGGCTCATTTCTCCATGAAATTCAGCTCTTTGAGACTTTCATGGGCTCCTCTCTTTGCAGCAGAGCTGTGGGTGAAATTGAAGTCCTTTCTCTCACATTGCAAAATCAAATATGGTGGCTCCCATTTCCTGTGTTTGCCTCTGTGTGTGTTTTTATCAGTACCAGCAAGAGGGAAGAGACTGAACTTGAGTCATGCTTCACTGGCATAGTCCAGGCAAAAAGTCTCACACACATAGGAATGGATTAGGTTTCTTTTTGAGATTCATAAAAGAACTTCAAACTGTCACAGGAATTAGTGAACAAAGAAACAATCAATAACAAAAAGAGCAGCTGGAACAGCATCTACAAAATACTTCAGGGGAAAAGACAGAATCCAGATATGCTACAATATATGATCTAAAATGATAAATTTCCAAAATAAATGAAGTGACTCATACACAGGAAAAATATAGTCAATAGAAACTGTCTCTTCATATCCTCAGCCTTGGAATTAGCAGAGTTCAAAGCAGTAATTATAAGTATGTTTGAGAAATTAAAGTAAATCATGTTAATGATGAAAGAAAGTAGGGCTGCAATGAAGGAACAAAATGAAACTAACAAAACAGAGATAGAAATGATATAAAAAGGAACAAATTGAAATTTTAGTATTAAATGAAAAACAATTATGGTTGTGAAAAATCCAGTAAAAAACTCAAGTTTCAAGATGGCAAAAGAATTAATCTGAGTACTTGAAGACCAATCAATTTAAGTTATCTCCTCTCACTATCAATAAAAAGGACAAATTAATTGAATAAACCTCAGAAACCTGTAATATAACATCAAATATACCAAAATATGTGTAATGGTACACCCAGGAGTCATGGAAAATGTCATAATATATATTTATAGAAATAATGACTGAAATGTTCTCAAATGCAGTGATAAACATTAATGTACACATCCAAACCTCAACAAACCCAAACAGGATAAATATAAATAGATACACACCTAGACATATCATAGTCAATCTGTGGATGCCAAAGATAAAGAGAAAATCTAGAAAACAACCAAGAAAAAGATTTATTTACATAGAAAGAAGCATGACTATGATTAATGGCTGGATGCCATGGGATGTGTGCTGACATGGTCAAAATTCTGAAAGAAATGCCTTGGCCAAGAATTGTATATCCAGACAAGCTATACTTCAAAAAGGAGAGTTAAATAAACACAATTCCAGATAAAGACTGAGAGAATTTGTACATAGCATACATTCCTTACAGGAAATACTAAAGGAAGTATTTCAGGCTGAAAAGAAATTATTCCAGGCTGTGGCTCAAATCTTTAGGGAGAAATGTAGAGCATTGAAAAAAAAAATAATGTGAGTTAATACACTAGACTCTTTAATTATATATTTTCTTATTTATTGTTTGCTTTAAGATACATGAGATTCTGTAAAGCAACAATTATAACATTGGATTGAAGTTTTAAACATCTATATATGCAACATATGACAATAAGAGCAAAAAAGAAAGGAGTAAATGGGATATTGAAGCAAAGTTTGTAATTTTTCTTGCGTTAAACATTAATCTGAATTATATTGTGATAAATTAAGATGCATATTGCAATCCTTAGATTACAATTACTACAAGATAACATCAAATTAGCATTTTATAAAGATCATCTTGGCAGTAGTGTAGAGGATAACTTTGAAGGACTATAGTCTAAATGAAAAGGAACCAGTTGGAAGGTGGTGTCAGATATCCAGGAAATAAACAATGAAAACCTTGGCTAAGGCTAAGGCAACAGGAACAATAAGCAGGGCTAAATTAAGAAAAATATATTTAGGAAGTAGAATTCACAGGTCTCCATTACTAATTATATCTATGGGTGCAAGAGGGAGGTGTCAAGGAAACCTTTCAGGTTTCTGACTTAAACAATAGGCAGATAGTGGTAACATTCCTTGTAACCAGAAAGAGGGGCAGAACTTTGGGGGAAGAGGTTTAGTTTGAAGTACCTATGATAGTCCAGTTGAAATATCGGATGTGGAGCTCAGGTGAGTGATCTGGACTAGATGTGAAGAGTTGTAACTTACTGGCAGATTGATTGAGCTAAAGCCATAGTTCTGGATGAAGTCATTCTTTAAGAGTGCAGGGTAATGGGTAGGAGACCATACTTTGTGGAGCATCAATATATAAGGGATAAATAGAGATATAACTAGCTGAGAAAGAATAAACAGAGTTAGGAGTGATAGCAAAAGATGATGTCACTTAGGATCAAGTAGGAGGGAGAATACTATCAAATCAACATAAAACCCTGGAAAATCAGAAAAAAATAAGGTCAGGAATGATAAGAAAAGGAAACTAACCATTATATTGTAGAATTTGAATGTAACTGGTAATTTTAGCAGATAATTTTAGTGGAGTGATTGGCTAAGGAGAAGTGAGCCAAATGAAGACAGTTTAAATTAGAGACTGGGATGTAAGGACAGGGAATGTACTTGACTCTTCCAGGAAGCTTAACTCTGAAAGGAGTGAGAGATGTTTAGTTTAGTTTTAGAGAATCACATGGCTTCAGAGGGGCTGTTTTCTTAGTGTTGGATGAGACATAGAGAGGAGACAATGGCTATGTGCAAATGGGAAGCCAGAGAAAGGGACTAGGTGACATCACAGGAGATGGGGCATGATTTTTGAAAAGGCAGGATGAAAAGTGTCAAATATATTCACTGCAAATCATTCAGCAAAATTTTCTCAAACTTGTTTATTCTTCAATGATCTGTCATAGTTCTAAGACACAACTTTTAGGATTGATTCAGTAAAATCAGTAGGGACCACATTTTACATGTTTTTCCACTCCTTACCCTAATATGTTGGACAGTTTTTATTTCATATAAGTGTTCTTATGATAAATAATCAACAATGTGTTATTGCTTACAGGAAATATAAGTTGAAGCTAAGTTTAGCTCTTTATAATGTAACCTGAATGCTGAACATCAGCCTTATCTCCTTCTGCTTCCACCATAACTATTTTCTACAGTCAGGCCACTATATTCACTTGTCCATGAACTGCCTTGTTCAGCCTAATACTTCTGCCCTGCTCCCACTCCATCACACCATCATACCCCCCTTTACATAAAGGGAGGCTATGAATGAAAACCAGAGCTGTTAAAACCTACAAGGCTCCCTGAGAACTTCCTTTTGCCTATTTCTCCTTTTGTATATTCAACACTCTTCCCCATGCTCAGTTTTGTTCTTTCAAAGGGCTAAGTGCTTTTTCTACCTCATGGCATTGCCTTTGCTATGACTTTCGCCTGGAATGCCTTCTCCTTAGAACTTTGCATGGCTGGCTCCTTTTCATCCTTCAGGTCTCAGTCTGTCATGTCATTGCTGAGATAAAAGTAAATCTGTGTAAAGTAGATCCCCACCCATTTATTAGTGAATATAAAATGTTTTTAATTCCTACTTAGCATTGATAATAATGTATATTTATTTTATCCAGTTATTTGTTTATTGTCTTTCCTTTATTCCAAGTTTCCTGAGGGCTAAAACCTGATCTTTTTTGACTCCATTTCACCTCCAGAGTCTAGCACAGTGCTTGAAAATGCCTTGCAAACACACTCCAAATGCTTTTGGAAGAATTAATTAATTAATTAATTAATGAGCAGATGCTCCATTGCTTCATAAGCCAGCTTAAACCCTAACTCCATAATGAATTACATGTAGTATTATATGTAATAGTGCTTACACTTGTCCAATTTGTTAAATACTTTAACTCACTTAATGAAGCCTAATATTCACCTCCTCTAGTTCCTACAATATTTATATTCCAGGTCACTTATTTTGTATTTAATCATGTTGGTTTCTTCCTTTTTTATTGTGGCAACATATATGTACCATAAAATTGGCCATTTTAACCAAAAGTTTACAATTTAGTACCGTTGATTGTTTTTACAATGTTTTGATAACCTCACCACCTCCCATTATCAAAAATTTTCATCACCCAAACTCGAAATTCTTTAAGCAAAAACTCTATTTCCCCTTAACGTGGCCCTTGGTAACCTCCAGTTTACTTCTTGTTTCTATGAATTTTCTATTCTAGATATTTCATATAAGTGTAATCATACAATATTTGTACTTTGGATTTGGCTCATTTCACTTAGCATGATGTTTTCAAAGTTCATCCATGTTACATCATGTATCATAACTACATCCAGTTTTATGGCTGAATATGATTCCATCGTAGGGATATACCAAATTTTATAACTTCTTTGAGTCTTCAGGGTCTTCTCAGGCATGGTCTTACATATACAACTTTGCTCATCCAACTTTATGAGTTTTTGGGTCACTTGTTAAATGGACTGGAGTAGCCCACCAAAATGAGAAATATCTTTCCTTGCAAATCCATACAAGTTATCTAGGCATTGTGCCTCATTTTTGGCTGTAGGAAGGGCCAGATACAACAGCTTATCCTTTACCTTAGAAAGGATATCTTGATGTCCCACAGCACTGGATGCCTAGAAATTTCACTGAGGTGAAAGACCCCTGAATTCTTGTTGGATTTATTACCTATCTTCTGACATGCAAATATCTTACCAATAAGACTGTAGTAATTGCTCCAATTTTATCACTGGATCCAGTCAGCATAGTGTCATCAATATACTGGACCAGTGTGATGTCTTATGGAAAAGTGATCACAGTTCCTACAGACTAGATTATGAAATAGGGTGAAAGAGTTGATATATCCCTGAGGTAGGGCACTGAAAGTTTACCACTGTTCTTGCCAGCTGAAGGAAAACTTTTTCTTGTGGTTTTTACTAACAGGCATCAGGAAAAAATTCCAAAATTAATAGCTACATGCCAGGTACCAGTGAATGTGTTGTTTGTTCAAGCAGTGATACCACATCTGGAATGGCAGCTGCAATTGGAGTCACTGCCTTGTTAAGTATATGATATTCCATGTCATCATTCAAGATCCATTGGGCCAAATAGGACAGTTGAATGGGGATGTGGTGGAAATCACGATTACTACATCCTTTAAGTTCTTGGTGATGCACTAATCTCTGCAATCCCTTAGGAATGTGGATTACTTTTACTTTTTTTTTTAGTTAGGCCAATAAAAATAATTTATTGGGAAATGGAGGGAAAGAACAGAGCTTGCTTAGAAATGGGAGAGAATGACAAAAATATGCACTGAGATTTGATGCAGGCTCCTCGAGGCAGAGAGAGCCTAAAATCAAGTTAGTTCTTCAATTACACAGATTTTTTGGTATTTTTTTTAGCAGATACCAGGGATTGCACCTGGGACCTCATACATGTGAGGCAGACATGCAACCACTGAGCTACAACTGCTACTGTGGTATTATTTTTGATGTACTATTTGTTAGGCAGAAGCATTTCTAGTGGCTTCCACTTGGCTTTTCCTACCACAATAGTCCTTATTCAATAGTTCAGGGAACCAAAGTGTGAATTTTGCTACTTGTTGAATATGTTTATTCCAATTATTCACTCTGGAACTGGGGAAGTAACCATAGAATTGGTTTAGGTTCCCAATGGAACCACTGTGATATGGACCTGAACTAAAACTCAATCAATCACATGACCTCCATAAGGCCCTACTCTGACTGGTGGACCACAGTGATGATTAGGGTCTCCTGGAATTAGTGTCAGTGTCATTGTTCAGGAATTGCTGAAGTGCTTTATCATTTCCTTTTCCCAAAAGCACAGCCACTCAGGTAAAAGGTCATAGGTTCCTTTGGAGAAAGCTGGGAGGAATATTAATAGGTTCTCTCTTTACTGTGAAACCAGAATAAGCAACATCTTTGAAAAGACTGGGAGGTCATTATATATGAAAAAACTCAATTTCACTTGTTTCATTTTATTATTTTATCTGCCTCATTGTTGGTTTTCAGCTTTGAATATAATTTTGCAGCAGACAATAAGACACAAAACAATTTCTGCTTGTGGGAACATGAATGATGCTTATTGTGGAGGTGTGAGGAACTATGTAGTATTTTCAGTGACTTCCAAGGGGAAGTATGAAAATGGAGACATCATGAGGAATGGATGAGGAGTTATTCCTCTTCTCTTCTGCTCTTTGCATCTTTCCCTGTAGATTAAAACAAAATTGAAACCTCTTTTTTTTCATCTTGCAACTTTTAAGAGAACCAATGGAATTTTTTTTCTGCAAGGCCTTTTGAAAATGTATGGCAAGACAATTTATTACAACTTAAACTAAATGTAAAATTTTCCTCTCTTTTACTTCTTTCCCTACCTAATTCAAGGAATTAGTTGGGCTCTGCTAAGCAGAAGATGCCAAAAATATATGGCTCTACAGATTTGTTTCATGATCAGCTCATTGAAGTGATCATACCAAGTGAACTGGAGACTGAGGGGAAGGTGGGTTGGAGTGGGAAAGGAGAGTCTTAGATGTTGGGAAAGGACAGGGCCCTACCTATTGATACTGTACTGGAGTAGGTGGCAACAATTCAGAGGGAAATGGTGGACCTAGGGAGCTAAATCTGCTAACAGTGTTCCTGGCCTTATCAAGCTGCCTGGACTTATATAGGGCATGGAAACAGCAAAGCCAATGCTTCAGGAAAATGGTGTGTTAAAAACCTCTTTCCAATGCCGTGGTACTTCATTATATCCTGGAGAAAATTGCAGAACCATATACATTAGGGGGTACTCTAAGAAGTAATAGTGTTAAGTTTTTTACCATTTGGTAAGCAGACACTTCCAACATGGAGTTTCACATAATTAAAAAACATAAAAGAATTCTTATTGCACATATAATTTTATTCATAGATTCACATGTATAAATATCTATCTTTAATTCATCTATTCAGTGAACTAAGATTTACTGTATAAGGTCTACATGTCAGATGCTATGCCAGATGCATATAGGAGGTCACTGCTGTATACCTTACAAAATCAACTTCGTAGTTTAAATAGAATTACTGAATTGTTAAGGCATTCTGCAATGTAAAACAAATTCAGGAAATTGGGAGCATTAATTATTAGTGTTGCTTTTTTCTAAATGAACATCCTTCTGTTAGCCTGGCCTTTCTTCCTGTAGGCTGGTACAACACTGTTGAACAACCTACACAAAGAACCACTGTCTGAGCATGGCCAAAATCTGTAGTAATCTTGAAGCAACCTGGACATTTTACATCCATAAAATAAGAATTTGGACTTTGAACAAGCTATTTCTTTTTTTTTTTTTCTATTCCCCATCCAAGGATGGATGTAGCAAATCTTAGCCAAAGACATGCTGATCCCCTCTCAAGTCCAGCCTTTCATATCTGAGGTCTATGCCAGATGCTCTTGAAAATGAAATGACCTGGGAGAAATTTCCTCATATTTTGGAGAGAAACAGGGCCAAGACAAAAATTGTTTTTGTTCTCTTTTTGCTTTGTAGCAAATGAACCCCAAAAGTAGAGGTTTCAAACAACATGCACTGCACTCACCTCTTTTCAGATTGGCAATTTGAGGTTCTTCTAGTCTGGTCTAGGCTCAGCTGCACCTAACTGGACTTACTCATGTATCTGCAATCTACTGTCTTATCAGCAGGTGGCCTCCAGAAAAAATATGGAGGATTGATGGAAGCAGAGAACAATGGATTCTTACATGATTGCACTCCTAAACCTCCCAGATAGGTGATCTCAGAAGTACTGAGCTCAGTCATTTTTTTGTGAGGACTGTCATAACCCTGCTCCAGAGGCCCCAAAGGGAAGTACATGAAGGGGCTAAGAATATTCACAATAACATTTCCTGGGTCTCAGTGTCAGTAGATGAAATAACAGTGGCTCAGGTTCCACTTTTGAGTGATGACACTTTCAGGAACCAGATCACACAATCCCATTCTACTAGATATCTATGATAGATGTCTCTTTTGGAGGAGTCACCATACATTTGTTGATTCAACAATTGTATATCAAGTACCCAGTATGTGCCAGACACTGTCATATTTTCTGGAGCTGCAAAGATGAGTTAAAACTGGTCTTTACCCCTAGTTGCCACAGTCTTTTTGGAGGAGACAGATTTGTGATTGAAAATCTCCCATCAGCCATTAGTGCCCCAATGGGAAAACATTAAGCAGGAAAATCACCTAGTTAGGACATGCTCAGTATGCTGTGACCTAAGCATAACAAATCAGCAAACTTTCATAATGACTTATTCTGTACCAGCCACTTACTGTTATCAGTGTTCACATATTTCATCCCACCTACAACACTATGAAATTGATAGAGCACTCCCTATTTAACAGATGAGGGAAGTAAGGCATGGGAAGGTCTGTTGAAATGTCTATGATCACCTGACCAGAAAAGGGTGGAGCTGGGCCTGAAATGCAGGAGCCCAACTCTCTTAATCACCATGAGTCTCTGAGGCAGGGTTAGACAGGGAAGTGGGGAGGGAAATCCTTCCCATAAGAGGGAACAGCTTCTATGAAGACTCAGAGGCAAAGGGAACTGAGAGTGGTTCTGAGTAGACATTTTATGACCAGGGCTAGAGAAACAGGTTTCAAACAGAGTCAAATGAGAGGTTTAGGAGAAAGCAACAGTCCATCATATTTATCAGACCCTGCTCTCCAGTCACTCTACCTCAATGATGACCACTTCTTTGCGGGCATGAAAAAGTTTCAGTTCATTTTTATTATAAAATCTGTCTCCCCACCACCAATCCCCTGCTTCAACAATTGTCATGTGTTTCTTATTGCCATGTTTAGGGTCAAACTGAGCACATAGAACTGAGTTCTTTCAATGATGATGTCACACAAGAGTTACTGGAAGCCTTGGTGTTCATTCAGTTCCTATTTGCTCTTCCGTCAGGTTGGCAATATGAAATCTGCATTGTGAACAAATTAGGTTACCAATTGATGGATATTCAGGACTAAATCAGAGTCCCCAACTCAGGAGAGGTTGGGACACCATCTATAACTAGGAAGATGGATAAAAATCCTTCAGAAGCTGTTCTTGGTTCACATCCACCCAGACAAGATGAAACAGTGATCTGGAGTGAAGATGCCTTTAAGCCTTTAGGTAAGGTTGGAAGGAAAATTTCCTATGATTGTTTAGAGTTGGATTGTGATAGGTATGATTTCTCCTGGGTCATATTTCCCCTGATTGCTCTTGGACTTATTTCCCCATGGGCTGAAGGAAAGAAAATAAAGAATTTGGAGTGAAAGGATGGATCTCACTGAGTCTTTCACTGAAGAAGTACTTCCCATCATTTTGTAGACAACTAAAATATGAATGGATAAATGAAAGGTAAATGAGCAAACACAAAAATTCTATGTTGATTGTGAGGGGCTTTCCAGAATAGGCAAAGGCTAATTACCCAATTATCAGGTCTGAAATCTAACTGCTTTATATAGATGGAAAAGGAATAACTAAGTAGGCAACTGGAATAGAGGGGTGTGGACCTTGGAAAGAGTGGTTAGGTGATTCATATTTCATTTTTAATACATTTTCTAATTAGATTGAATGCATCTTTGGAGGAATTAATAAAATGAAATTGATCAGTACTTTATGGGAGTGAGTGTCATGATGAAGCACAGTATCCAACATTCATTCCAGAAGTCTCTATATTTTTGAGCTCTACTGCCCCATCCTGAGATCAGGCACTTCTCTATCTTCTACCCACATCTTGCAAAAAACCTAACAGTCTATAACAGTGTAGCCTCAATTCAAGTTCACAGTTTTAATTCCTCCTTTCTCTAAATTGATGTGCTATAATCCCTAGTTGTGTACTCTTTCTCCCACTCCTTCTCCAATGCACCCCCTTGCTGCCCTCCAGTGGCTCATCCCTGATTCTTCTTCCCTATTGCTTCTCTTTCTGGCCTCTAACACCCTCCATGGAGGTCCCTCCTCTCTATCCTGTCTTTTGCTGGATTTTCACATTTCCCTATGCCCTGCCACCACAAAACGTATGCTTCCATCTTTTTCTCTCTTCATCCTGCACATTCCAATCCTTTCCTGTTATTCAGATGCCTATGGATATCCTTAGGCTAACATCACCTTGATTCCACAAACCTTAGTTGAGGTTTCTGTCATAGTTATCTGATATCTGAGGTTTTTGGAATTGAAGCTTTCAGACATGGACATTATTTTCTACCTTCACCCTGAAGGAGATCATCTAATAAGGGCATGTTAAGAGGACCTCCTGTACTGAGAAAGGCAATTTTAACTTTCTTTTGTTGCTTTCTTATGAGAGGTACAAAGAAAACCTGTAAGAGCCTTGACAAAATATACAAATTATTTCTCTCTAAATAATGATTAATTCTATATTAGCTTTCCTTAAAAATAGGTTAAAAAGATGTTACCATGTATCCTGTTTGAGTGTTCCCACTTGAAATTTGCTTAGAAAATTGCTTACATAGAAAACTTCTTCCAGAGGTTCACATAATATTACAAAGGTTCAGGAATATGAGACCATTTCTATGTTCCAAAGGAGAAAATTCAATTGGCATTAAAAAAGTAAATGCCAAAATAAAGAGAAAATTAAAATGGAAGAATCTCCAATTATAATCATAAAATCCCAGTAAGTATTACAGCATTTTCAAAGAGTAAAACCTTTGCTACAAGGCAATACTATCACTAATATAATCATGCACAAGACATTGTTCACAGCAGTGTCCCCAATGAGGGAGAATAAGCAATGTGATTTCAAATATTTGGGGTATAATAGGGTTGGAGAAATTTCCAGGGATGCATGAGACCAGAATGGTGGGCTTGTGGCTTTGGACCCCTGGGACCAGATCACTGATGTACATAACTGTCACTTCTCAGAGGCTTTAAATAAAAAAAAAGTTCTGAGCAGCTTATGACATCAAAATCATTAAGTCCAAGTTCCAAGCCCAGTAAGTTTCCAAGGATATCAGGGAGGTCTTCTTCAGCTTCATCTGACCAGACCTCAAATTCATCAAGCTAGAGATCTTCTTCAGAGATCAATGGGTCAGCTGTGCATGTATTACCAAGGCTCACATGGTAAAAGGGGTAGGTGTTGAATGGTAAACCAAAACTACAGTTTCACCAATGGGAAAACATCCCAGTATTTCAGACTAAGCTCTCCAAAAAGAGAACCATAGAATTTGCACTCCCACTAGTATAATCAATGCCAAGTTTAGTCTACTCCTTGGATACCTTCCAGGAGTTGCTGAGGCATGTACTCCTTAGCCCACTGTGTAGGTGAAGGAGGAAGAGAGACCCTGTGCAGTGTCCCTATACCGGTTGGTCACCAGGGAGCAAGGTTTCCACTGTGTGACCTGCTGCCATCTCTTCCCTTTCTTGGAGGTCATCCTGGAGCACACAATGTGGCATGAAAGAGAGATTCAGCTGCCACATCTTCTACAGGAGATGCTGAAGAGGCAGCAGCCACCCTCAGCACTATGCCAATCCAGACAGTGCTGCAACTACTGCTGCAACCAGTAGTTGCAGCAGAGATTGATGGTGACCATGAGCAATGAAGTAAAAGAAAGGGTATAAGTCTGTCAACACTTGCACTATATGTTGGAACAGCAGAAACAGGAGCTGAAGAGGCTAAGAAAAGAACTGGTGAAGGTGCAGAGACAAGAGAGTAGGCAAAAGAAAATGAGAGTAACACATCGTCTATTACAGAGGGAGGAAGTGCATATAATGACCTACCCTAAGACACCCTAACTTTGAAAAAGCATGGTTTCAGCTTGGGAACGCATACCTTTCTGTGAAAAGCTCCATTCAGGATACTGTAATCCACCTCCCATTTAAGAACCTCTACTCCATCCCTTGTAATGTCACAGAACCCTCCCAACTGCAGGATGATCAATAGTCCCAGGAGGAACTGGACAGAAGAAACCTCAGAACAGCTGTCACCATCTCAGGCAAAGAATCTACCCCTCCCAGGGGAAGATAGTAGAAGCCTCATCTGAAAGCTGAGTGCTATGGGACCCTGACAATGAACCACATTCTAAGTTGGGAAAAGAGAAATGGGAATTCATTGGAACATGGGAGACTGGGCATGTTCCATGGGAATTCAGTTTCTAAAGGGGAATGGAACTAAATTTTTTTAAATAAAGACCATATGTTTTTTAAAATAAATTTTAATTTCTTTTATTTAAAAATACTTAGATTACATAAATGTTACATAAAAAATATAGGGGATTCCCATATGCCCTGCTCCCCACACCACCCACATTTACCCCCATTAACCACATCCTTCATTAGTGTGGTACATTTGTTACAATTAATGAATACATTTTGAAGCATTGCCAATGAGCATGGATTATAGTTTACATGGTAGTATATACTCTCTCCCACACAATTTTGTAAATTATAATAAGATATTCAATGGCCTGTATGTATCCTTGCAATGTCATTCAGGATGATTCCCAAGTCTCAAAAAATGCCCCCATATTACATCTATTTTTCCCTCTCCCTCTGCTCAGAACCTCCAGTGGTCACTGACACCAAATCAATGACAAGAGTTCTTCCACTGCTAGAATCACAGTAAGTCTATAGTAGAATAAGAGTAAGTCAACTCTAGTCCATCATTCATTCCCCAATCCTGAGGATTCTGGAATGGTGGTGTCCACTTGGCCTCCAACTGTAAGGGGGCTTAGATCCCAAGGGATAGATGCATGGGACTATCTTGCTTATACTTGCAGACTCTCTGTGTTCCTTGGGATGGACATTATCCATCATCATCTCCCTGTTAGTTGTCCTGGATGAGTTCAATGAACTGAATAGTAACTGTGACAACTCTGTTGAGATTCAAGGCTCAACTGGCACATGGAAAGCACAAAGATTTCAGTCTCTTGGACATGCATCTATCAACTCTAGTACAAACTATAGGTTCAACTAGAAGGGACAGAAGAGCCATTTGTAGTGAAACCACAACAGAGTCCAACTCTGTCACAAACTGGGGAGCATAAATTCCAAAGTAAGGCCCAGTGGCAGGATGCCAAACTCCTGAGCTGTCTGCTCTGCCTATAATGTCTGGATGTCTCCATAGCCTTCAGGTTCCCCACTATTTGAGTCAATATTTACTTTGGCAGCCAATGATATTATGCTGAGACATGCATAAGCATAACCTCTGGGATGACCTCCTGACACACATTGAAGTCACTTAGTCATATAACCTCACTTGTCTTTACCCCATCCCACTTTTGGTCAAGGTCTTTCTTCCAACTGTGTTGTTAGTTGGTGTTTGGTAATGATCCCTCAGTGCCAGGGAGGCTTATCCCTGGGAGTCTTGTCCCACATTGGAGAGAAGGTAATGCATTATATGCTCAGTTTGGCTTAGAGAGAGGTCACAGTTAAGCAAAAAGGAGGCTGTCAGTAGGTAACTCTTAGACACCCTATAATACTAGGCTAAGTTTCAATTTCAAAAGTTAAGGTTCATAAGCACAGTAATCATTTTCAAGTGTCCAACAATGGTCCTTCTTCCTTCACTAGATACTGCTCCTGTACTCAGGGGATTCTTACTGTCCCATTAGACTATGTGGCAGAGCTCTCCAGGATGGTAATTCAATATTCTTTTCATTAGGGTGTGAATTTCCATTCACTTTGACAAATTCCCATGAACACTTGAACACATTCATATGCCTTATAGGTATGCCCTAGGTGATCCTTCTACCATTCATCCCCCACCACTGACACCCCACACCAATGATCCTCCCCTGTCACAGATGTTACCCTTCTGTGAACCAAAATTTCTTCAAAAATGAAGCCAACAAAATAACCAAACACAATTAATAAGAAAATGAAATAATAATGATAGTTTTAACAATAACAAAATTTAAAAATTTAAAAAATTGGAATAATAAAAATATATAATTAAAAATCTTTTGATATTGTATCTTTCTTCACTGTAAGATCTGTTGTCTTATGTGTATGGTGCCATTTTTTCTGTTCATTCCCCCAGTGTCTTATTTTTTTACTTTGTCATCAAAGAAGTTTTAGGCTACAGAAAAGTAATGTACAGAATATAGGGGATTCCCATATTATCACCATCCTCTCTCTTTTCTCCTTACCCTATTCATATTATTTATATGTGGATGGTACATTTTTTACAATTGATGTACAAGTATTGAAACTTTGCTACTAATCATGGTCAATGATTTCCAAGAGAATATTCACAATGTTGTAGTTTCAACCACATACTCACAAAAACCCAGAATTCACTTGCTCTCTCCCCCAACCCACCCCCCTGTTCCATGGACAGTCCAACCCACTCTTCCCACCCTAGACCTGCACCATCCAGCCCAATAGTATCACTGCCCCATTGTCATGCCCATCCACTGCACAACTACATGCTTCCACCTTATCATAGATTTTGCCCATATGGGCATTGACTCACAAACTTCTTCACCCTTTCTGTCTCTGGTAAACCTACCTTCCAGACTCTAGCTCTTTGAGTCTGCTTAATTTGCTTAATTCCTATCAGGGAGTTGATGTATTTTCTTTCCTTCAGTGCCTGGACTGCTTCTCTCAACATAAGGTATGTGAGATTCATCGATGTTATCTTATATGTTAACACTGCATTCCTTCTTACAGCTAAGTATTATTCCACTGTATGTATATAACACAATTTGTCTGTCCATCCATCTGTTGAATCTGTTGATGGACATTTGGGTTATTTCCAATTTTTGGCAATAATGAATAATGCCACTATAAATGTTGGTGTGCATATATCTGCTCCTGTCCCTGCTTTCAATTCTTCTGGGTATATACCAAGGAGTAGGACTGCTGAATCATATGGCAGTTCTATAGTTAAGTTTCTGGGGAGCTGCCAAACTGCCCTCTACAGTGGCTGCACCATTCTACATTCCCACCAGTAGTGGATAAGGGTTTCCATTCCTCCACACTCTCTCCAACATTTTCAGTCCTCTGTTTTTTTAATAGCCATCAGTCTAATGTGTGTAGTTTTGATTTGCATTTCCCTAATAGCCAGTAATGTTGAACATCTTTTCATTGGCTTTCTACCCATTTGTATCTCTTCTTTGGAGAAGTGTCTATTCAAATTAGTTGTCCATTTTTTAAAAGGTTTGTTTGTCTTTTTATTTTTGAGGTGTAGGATTTCTTTATATATGCTGGATATGAGGTCCCTATCAGATATATGTTTGCCAAGAATTTTCTCCCATTGAGTAGGCTACCATTCACTTTATTGACAAACTCCTTTGAAGTGCAAAAGTTTTTAATTTTGAAGAGGTCACATTTATCTATTTTTTCCTTCATTGCTCATGCTTTGGGTGTAAAGTTCATGAAGCCATCAATGAAGCCATCTCTTAGTACAAGATCTTATAGATGCTTCCCTATGTTATTTTCCAAGATCTTTATGGTCTTGGCTCTTATATTTAGATCTTTGATCCATCTTGAGTTAATTTTTGTATAAGGTGTGAGATGGTGTTCCTCTCTCAATCTTTTGGACATGGATATCCATTTCTCCTGGCACCATTTTTTGAAGAGGCCATTCTCTCCCAGTTGAGTGGGCTTGGTGGACTTGTCAAATATCAGTTGACTGTATCTGTGTGGATATATATCAGAACTCTCAATTTTTCCATTGATGAATAAGTCTATCCTTAAATTGTAACAGTGAGGTGGAGCCGGTGGCCACTGGACATTTTTGGGGCAGGGAGAGGTGGGGCAGTTGAAATACTCGGGCTTTTTTGGGACTTTGGGGGTTGTCCTGAGTGGCAAAGCAGCGACGGATGTAGGCCATTTTCCATCAGAATATACCATGCAGAACTGGGTGGGAAAGAGTGTGGTCTGTGATGTGAACTGTGGTCTATGCTTGGTGGCAAGGCCCCAGGATGTGTATATCCATTGTGGGTGTTGTACCACACGGATGGGGAATGGTTGTGTGGGGTGTTGTTGGGGGTGTGGGCAGTGGGGAGCATGGGAATCCCTGTAGTTTCTGAGTAATATTTGGGTAATCTAGGCACCTTTAAAAATGTATATATATATATAACAAATAACATTTATGTAAACAAATGCACATATATGCATATGTATTTATATATCATTTTACAAATAAAAAAATATATAGTTATGAAAAAAAAATAAGTCTATCCTTGTGCCAATAGCATGCAGTATTGCACTGTAGCTTTGTAGTATGTTTATAAAGTCAGGTACTGTGACACCTCTGATTTCATTTTTCTTTTTCACTATGTCTTTGCCTATTCAGGGCTTCTTGTACTTCCAAATACATTTCATAGTTAGCTTTTCCAATTCAGCAAAATATGCTGTGGTAATTTCTATTGGGATTGTGTTAAATCTGTAAATCATTTTGGGTAGGATAGACATCTTAATGATGTTTAGTCTTCCTACCCATGGAAGGATAGGTCTTTGATTTCCTTCAACTATGTTGTGCAGTTTTCTGTGTACAAGTCATTTACATCTTTAAATTTATTCCTAGGTATTTGATTCTTGTAGTTGCTATTCCAAATGGGATTTTTTTCTTGATTTCCTCCTCAAATTGCTCATTATATTATCTTGGAAATTACAGTAGAACTAAAGACACTGGGGATACCCTAAGAAGAAATAATGTTAAGTTTTCCACCATTTGGTAAACAAGTACCTCTGACATGGAGTTTCATGTATTTAAATACATATGCATAAAATTATTTATTGCACATGTAATTTTATGGGCAGATTTGCATGTACAAATATTCATCATTCATTCATCCATTCAGTAAATATTTACTATATAATTATTACATGTAAGATGCTATGCCAGACACTCTTGAAAATGAAATGACTAGAAGGTCCCTCAACATTTGGAGTGAAATAGGGCTTGGTTTAGGTGTTTTAGTAAAGGGAGTGTATAGAGCTTAGTGGTTGAGTGCCCATTTCCCAGGTATGAGGTCCTGGGTTCAATCCCTGGTACCTCATTTTAAAAAAAGAAAAAAGTGTTTTATTTATCTTTTGCTCTGTAGCAAATGAACCCCAAATGTAGAGGCTTATAAACAACATTCACTTACTGCACTCATGACTTTTCAGATTGGCAGTTTGAGATTCTTCTGGTCTAGACCAGGCTCAGCTGCATTCAAGTGGACTTGCCCACATATCTGCAATCTCCTGCCAGGTCTGCGGTGATATAAAATCAACTCAACTGCAATAGCTTCAAACTTTCTCTGTATGGTCTCTATCATCAAGCAAGCCAGTCAGGACACATTCACATGGATTTTCAGTCCTCAAAAATCAAGAAGAGGGCAACAGCAGTATACAAGTACTTAGAATTCTCTGCTTTTTTCTGGTTTGCTTCTGCACCAATGACTAAAGCCATCATAATATTTGTCCTATTTGAGGTGTGAATAAGGCCTCCTGCTTTGATAAAAGTACCTGAAAAGCCACATTAGAAGGCATAGATACAGACAGTAGAAGAATGCATGGTCATTTTTTGCAACCAAATATGACAAGTAAGGTAATTAAACATCTTTCAAGCAATGTAAATTATTCGTTCAGTGCAATGAAATACACAACAGAGTAGGAAATTCTACAAAAAGTAACATCAGGAAGATTTCAACAAGGAAATCAAATTCTAACTAAATTTATAAAATATAAATATAAATGGATGGCTAGGAGGTTAAAATGACACAAGATATTCTGGAACCCCAAATCGTTTGCCTGAGGCCATAGTGCATGGTGTGAGAAAAGTTTGAAGAGGTAGGATGGGTCACTGTGGTATTTTTCTACATCCATGAACAAGCACATACCTTCTTTTTCTGGTTGTGTTTTTAAACCATCTGTCCCATTTCTACCTTCTGGATACATACAAATCAAGCCACTCTCTTCCTCATATGACAGATTGCATTGAGTCCTAATCGTCAGGTGCCTCCCTACTCACCACCCACAACTTTCTCAAATCCTTCCTTAAATATTTTCCACATTTTCCTAGTTCTCCTTTTCTAAATGGCTTCCAAAACAAATACAGAGTATTGACTCAAGCAAAGAACAGTGGATTTACATCAGAATGTACTCTTAAACCTCCCAGACCGGTTGACCATAGAGGTCCTGAGCTCAGTCTTTTTTGTGAAGACAATCATAACCCTGTTATAGAAGGCCCCAAAGGGAAGTACATGGAGGGGCTAAGGACATTCACGATAACATTTCTTGTGTCTCAGGATCAGTAAGATGGAATAACATTGGCACCTCCATCAGCCAGATCACACAATCCCAGTCTAGTGGATTTCAATGGAGGATGTGTCCTTTGGGGGATTTACCATATATTTGCTGAACCTACTATGTGTCAGACACTGTCATAATTTCTAGAACTGCAAAGGTGAGGTAGAAATGGTCTTTACCTCAAGTTTCTACAGTCTATTTGGAGAAGACAGATTTGTGGCTGAAAGTCTCCCATGAAACATGATGAGTGTTATAATGGGGAATAATTGCATGCCCTGAATACATTAAAAATGAAAATCTAGTTAGGATACACTCAGTAAGTATGACCTAACTATAACAATGACAGCAAGCATTCACATCTTCTTTTTCTGTACCAACCATTCAGCATTCAGAGTACTCACGTATATTAAACTATTTCATTCCAACTACAACAGTTTATGATGAGCAAAGTCTTCCCTATTTTACAGATCAGGGAATTAAGGCATAGAGAGCTCAAATGAAATGTCCATGACCACAAGACTAGGAGGTGGTGGAGCTGGGACCCAAACACAAGAGCTTGGCTGGGATCAACTCTCTTAAACACCATGTGTCTCTAAAGCAAAGTGACCCAGGGCAAGGGAGGGGAGAGGAAGTCTTCAAGTCAGAAGGAACAGGCTGTGTGAAGACTCAGAGGCAAAGGAAACTGAAAGTGATTCTGAGTGGACATTTTGTGAACAGAGTTGGAGAACTACATTTCAACCAGAGTCAAATAAGTGGTTTGGGGGAAAGCAACAGCCCATCTTGGTAAGTTTTCATTCCCTACACCACCATCGCTCTACCCCAATGGATGGCTACCTCTTTGAGAGCAGGGAGAAATTTCCATTTATTTTTATTATAAATTCTCTGTCTCCTTGCAACCAATCTCCTGCTTCAACAATTGCTCACTGTTTTATATTGTGATTTTTAGGATCAAACATAGCTCATGCAACTGAGCTATGTCACTGATGATATCACACAAGGGTTACTGCAAATCTTAGCACTTATTCAGATTTCAACTGCTCTTCCATGAGGTTGGCAATCTGAGATCTGCCTGTGGGAGAGCAAATTTGGCTACCTATTGATGGATATTTGGGACTAAATTAGAGTCCCTATTTCGGAGAGGTTGGGATATCACCTACAACTAGGATTTGAGATAATAATCCTTCAGAGGTTGTTCTTGGCTCACATTCACCCAGACAAGGTAAAACAGTGATCTGGGATGAGGAGGCCTTTCTCTAAGCCTTTAGGTTAGGATGGAAGGAAAATTGCGTCTGATTGATGGGAGCTAGTTTGTGAGGGATCTGATTTCTCCTGGGTCAGATTTCCCCTGATTTCTATTGGACCTGGTTTCCCCTGGACCAGAAGAAACAAAATAAGGAGTTTGGAGTGAAGGTATGAAGTTCACTGAGAATTCCCGTTAAAAAGTTCTTCTTATCAATTATGAGACAATTAGTATATGAATGAATAAATGAAGGATAAATGAATGAGTAAATACCAGAATTATATTTTGAGCCTGAGGGGCACTCCAGAATAGGAATAGACAAGTTACACAATTATCAGGACTGTAATTTAATTATTTTATGTAGATGGAAAAGGAGGAACTTAGAAGGTAACTGGAGCAGAGATGTGTGTGCTTGGGGAAGGGTGGCTATAGAGATTTGTACTTCATTTTTAATTACATTTTCTAATTAGATTGAATGCATCATTTTTTTAAATAAGAGAAGTGAGTTTACAAAGAATCATGCATCACATATAGGATTCCCATACAGCCCCCACCTATCATATCTTGTATTGGTGTGGAAAATTTTTTCATAAGTCATAAAACTACATTCAAACAAATACTAACAATTGTATTTGCTATGGTGGATACAGGCCACATTAAATTTCATCAGAATTTATAAAAGTGTATGTAAAGCATAATGTAAAACATTGACCATGGTTAGTAGCTGTTTCAATATTTTTACATCAGTTGTAGAAAATGTACCATCCACATATACAATGTTATTAATAGGGGAAGGGGAAGAGGGGGAGGATATTGGGTGTATGGGAGTCCCTTGTATTCAGTACATGACTTTTCTGTAACCTAAAACATCTTTGAAGACAAAATGAAAAAAAATAAGATACTGGGGGACTAAATGGAAGAAAATGTCACTGTACATACAGGAGAACAGATCCTACAGTAATGAAAGGCAAAATGTCAAAAAATCCTTAGAATGATTTTTT
>JAQZBX010015241.1:0-37733 GCA_029593785.1 Cabassous unicinctus
AAAAAAGTGTCCCAGAGATTCACTAATGGCACACAGTTTTTCTCTCAGAAGTTACAGAGCAGTGAGTCTACAGTGCAGTTTTTGTTCATGCAATTTCCAGAACACCCAGTGAATGGTGCTCATTGGTGCACCTTTCCACATAGCTGTATCTTTCAGTTTTCCTTTGTTTTGGTTTGGCCAAAGCCGAGATTCAAAGTGAGCTCCACTGGGTGAATTCACTGTAGAAAAAACCCCTGGTGCCCACTCCCTTTTCCCTTGTAACAGCTGACAAGACGGAAGATTTATGCTCCCTCTCAGTCAGCTGCAATGAGCTAGGGGTTTTATGCCAACTTAATATCTTAGGGGTGGGGGAGGGAAGCCCTTCCAAGTGGCCAGGAGTTTTAGTAACTTGCAGTTTGTTGTTTTGGGTTCTTCATCTCTCTGTCCCTCACCTTCCTGGGAGTTGTGAAGCACTGTCCTGGTCTGCTGAATCCCAAAGCATGTCCCTCAGGCAGCTTTTGGATCCTTCTCCATTGTTTTTGTCAGAGAGCTGAGCCTTGTCTGCCTAATATGATGCTATCTTCCCACAATCCTCATTATATAAATTTTGATTATTTTATTATTAACATTTATTTTCTTACATCATATATTTTAATAGAAAATCCAAACAGACAAAACATCAGAGTGCACCCACCCCCATATTTGTCTGTCAGCCAGCATCAGCACTCATATTCTCTTTTTTTCCACCTGTCTTGATGGTTGAACTTTTCAGACTCTTATATATATCCCTTTCTCCAATTTCTGTCCTAGATCACATCTCTTTTGTCACCTCAAGGAGATTGAACCAGGAATTCATTCTCTCTCCTGTATCACTAATATTTTTCTGCATACGGGATCATTCAATCACCGTAACATGTTATATTCTAATTTTTAAAATCCTTATTTTACAAGAACTTGCTCACTAGTTACCACTTCATTTATTTTCTCTCACAACAGAGACATCTTTACTTGATTACATCAATTCATCCATTAGTCACCACTCTAGAAATACTGGTCATGTCAAATTCACCATTGATATCCTCCTTGGAAAATCCCATGTCTTGGTGCACGTCTTTCTTGACATGGCAATGACATTTGGTATACTCAGTCATTCTTTCCACTTTGATATGTTTCCTTACCTGGCTTTCAGGATATCACATTTGCTTTTAGGGGGTGGGAGTAGATGTTTGATTAAGGTTCAATTTTAATTGCTCCACTCAGGCTTTCTATTACTCAATCAAGTTTGGAAATTTTAATGTTTCTAGACAACTGTTCATTTCTTTTATTGGTATATAACGGTACATAATAGTAATATGAGTAATAATATTAAACATATTGCCAATTTTAGAAATGTGATGAGTTACTCTGTGCCATTGTCTGATAACAATGCAATAAAATTTAAAAGTACAGGTGAAATAATTCCAAAAAAGCTCCGTATTTAGAAACCAAGGCATACATGCTCACTCGCAGCTCTGAAGTTTATGATTGTGTAGATGAAATAACCTGTAGTCAAATGCTTACTGCCAAGCTTCATCAGAAAAGGTAATACAAGACTGGAACACACAGAGTGGTATGTTTCTTTCTAATCAGAAACTGTCTGTGATTGGGAAACTCAGGAAGACTTTGGAGAAAAGTTACATGTGAGCTAAGCATTGTGCATTTGTGTATGTGTGTGTGTCTGTGTGTAAGTCATGGGCATTGCTAGAATTTCCTCTGTTTCCTTCTTCTGAATTTATATTCTTTTCCCAAAGAAGGGGTTCTTGTGTGACACTATCTATCATCTCCCAATTTGCTTTTTATCCAAAATTATATTCCATTACCATTTGTGGTTATTTTTACATCTCAGTTTCAGTGTCTTGACTAAGATAAATTTGCACTTTAATTCAATTGTGTATTTATTCCTTTTGGATACTTTTTGGTAAGCCTCATTCACTGAGTTTAAAATCAGTGGTATATACTTTCACAAGGTCTTCTAGTAGGTCTTTTTACATTTCTGGTATCTTTATTTAGAATGATTGGGGTGATTGGAGCAGTTTTGTGAATCTCTTGAGAAGATAAATCCTGAGGCACATTTTGAAGAAGGTTGTGATTTCCAAGTTCAGGCAATGCCAGGTCCCAACTAGTGATCTTATCTGCATCTGGAAACTCCTACTATTCTTTTAACAAACAATTAGAACAGAGTGACAAATATATCTGCCATTATGACTCCTTTACCTTTAGTGATTCCTAGCTAACAGTGTACTGGTGAAGCAGATATTAATTGCTTCCTTGGGATTCTTTGCCCCAGTGGCCTCAGCCAGTAAATACAGTACATATCCCTAATTGTGACTTCCTCACTCTCTCATGATTTTAGAGAAAAAGAAGATTCCACTTCTTATTGGAACATACACATTTCTTCATTTCTGGTGCCTGTTTTTCAACTTCAGGTAAAAGATGGTAGTCTTTCTGCCAAGAAAGCCTACTTTTTTCTCTCCACTTGCAAATGTCCCTAAAATCTTCAGACAAAATGTTTATGGGGACAAAGTTAATTATTTGTCTATGGCTCCTTTATCAGAAATAAATAAGTAATTAAATGCTCTTCTGTTAATCAGATTAAAAGGAGGTGAATATTATTTTTTAAGTATTTTATCAGACACATATATATGTATCACTTATTTGAAATGACTAAAAAAATATTTGTATAGAGATCCCATACTATAATTAGTCACTAAAATTATGGAAGAATGCTAATTAAAAAATGTATTATCTAAATACCATGCTAATGCCATAAACAACTGTGCCCTCTTTCAACATATGAATGTACATTATTCTGCAGAAGAAAATAACTTTATGGATCATTTATTATGAGATTAAATTTTAAGAACTATAATGCAATTGTTTAAGATATCATTAAGAGAGTAAAAATGGAGGTCCTCATTGTGAATACATAGCCATAAATAATTTTTGGAGTCATCAGCAGTAATTTCATTTTCTACCTTATTCTATATATGGTCTAGTTTAAGAGTTTCACTTGCCAAGAAGAAACTTGCAGATGAAAGCATCTGACATTGCTGCAACCATGATGCAACATCTTTGAGTACCTTAACTTGGTTCAGAAGGAAAATCTCTGGAGGTGTATGTCTTTCAAGATATCTAGTTTATTCATGAAGAACTCTGTTAATCTTAACAGGATACGAAATTGAGTCAGAAGACAACAATCTTTTTATTTGTCTTTTATTTTTAGAATGAATTGAGTATAGGGAAAATGTGAGATTGGAGGGCAAACAATAAGTGTGTGTATTTGCATGTATTTGTGAATTGTGTGATTAGAGATGATGGCTGATGCCATTATGTAAATGAGATGGGTAGGAAATAGCTTATAGAGAAAGGAAAGCAGAGAAATGGAAAATACATATTTTCTATGCAAGTCTTGGCTATATGACCTTTAAAACTTATTTATCGCTCTTTCCTGCAAAAATCTTATAACATGCATGGTAAAGCTAACTGTAATATAGGGAAACAGTAGATATACAAGTCAGTGTGTCATAAATACAGAATGACTGCTAAACATACACTCAAAAACTCAGAAGTTCACAGACCAATACATACATTAAAAGAGTATTGATTTAAGTATTTTATAAACTGAGAAGCTATTGCATGTTTTTATCTTGGAAGAAACATGATAAAGAGTTACATTTCAACGAATTATTCAAATCTGATTCAGCATGATGGCAGTAGGGCAGGATTATTAGAGACAGGAGAGGCAGAAGTCGGGGTCATTGAGAAGCCTGGAAAACAGTATGCACTATTTTCAAGGAAGTCATCAAACTTTTGTGGTTGGAACTTGGACTCATTGCTAGATACATTGAATTAACGGTGACATTAAAATATGCATACATAAACACAGACATCCTAGTATACAGTTTCATAATAAAAACTGATAAAACAAACTTAACATAAACTTGTGGTGACAGGAGCAATGAATTAAGGTCATGTAATTGGTTGAAACTTTTGAGAAGAACTGACATATAAAGAGCAGAAAACAGATATTGAAAAAAGTGAAATAACAACAATGGGAAGAGGAAGAATAAAATTCAACATAGGAAAGAGAAATCTGACATAATGGAGGTAGAATTAAACTGTTAAGAATTATTTTTAAATGGTCAGAGTTTAAAGAATAAAAGCACATTGATTAACATATTTCATCATTAAGAGGAATGAGGCAAAATGGAAGTGTGGCAAACCCGTTGGATTTCTATTCTGAGATGATTTGTGAGTTCTGCTTCAGTAAACCAAAAGAACAGAAAATATATATAGGATAATGAAAAGTAGTAATGTGGAAAGAAGGGAACCTCAGCTGCTGTCTCATACAACAGTGAAATCAGAAAATCAACCCTTCTGATTACATTTAGATATTGAAGTCATATAACTTTATATCCTCATTTAGAACAAGATAGCAGAAAGTGAAGAGAGCAGAAAGGACAAAATGAAGCTATTAGCACTGTTAAGTTCTAAAATTGAGGAGCTACATGTATGTTTGGAGGCAGAGGCAAAGAAATAGAAAGTTAAATGTTCCAGATGTTGTATATTAAGAAAATATGCAAAAGAGAAAAGTCCTAGGGAAAGCATCAAAAGAACAGTAATGGTGACATAAAATTGGAGTAAGAGTTTAAATTGGAATTATTGTTTATATTCAAGAATTAAAACACTAAAAATCAGGAATATGCTTTCATTGCATCTTTTAGTATGGTGTCCAGAAAAGGTGTTGAAACTGTAGATTTCTCTTCAACCTTAGGTACCTATTTATGTAAATATATCTTCTTTCTTAGCAGCAATGCAATGAAAGGTAATGGTCAGTCACAACATCGGTTCTTTCAGTGGTTTTTTTTCCTGCTGGGTTTCTCCAGCCAGCCTCTCCTAGAGATGGCCCTCTTTGTTTTCATTGTGATTTTCAACTTGTTAACCCTGCTTGACAACACAACCATCATTATCTGGACTCATCTGGATCCCTGGCTCCACACCCCAATGTACCTTTTCCTCAGCCATTTATCTTCCATGGATCTCTGTTACACACCAGTACTGTCCCTCAGCTGTTGTTCAACTTGAAGGTACCAGATAAGACGATAACTTATGGTGGTTGTGTTGGTCAGCTCTATGTGACCTTGGCAATAGGTTGCAGAGTGCATTCTTCTTGCAGTAATGGCTGTTGACCGCTATGTGGCAGTATGCCAGCCATTGCCCTACACCATGCTCATGCATCCTCGTGTCTGTTTGCAGCTGGTGAAGATGACCTGGCTGATGGGTTTGACAAGCTCATTAGTGCAGATGGTGCTCATTCTGCAGGTTCCCCTTTGGGGAAGAAATGTCATAACCCACATCTTCTGTGAAGTGCCAGGTCTCCTCAGACTTGCTTGTGTAGATACCACCGTCAATCAGATGGAGCTCTTCCTGGTCAGTGCATTTTTATTCCTGGTGCCCCTCTTTCTCATTCTTATTTCCTACAGCTGCATTGCGAAGGCCGTGTGGAAGATTAGGTCATCTGAAGGACGCCAGAAGGCGCTGGGCACTTGCTCTTCCCACTTGACAGTGGTCTCCTCTACTGTAGCACTGCTACTGTCCCGTGTCTGCAGCCTGCTTCCGCTGCCTCCCAGGATCGGGACAAATTCATGGCCTTATTTTATGGAATCATCACTCCAATGCTAAATTCTTTCATTTACACATTATGGAATAAAGATATGAAAGCGGTGCTGAGGAAGATGATGGAGAAAGAGTGATGAAAAAGGAAGAATGTGAAGAGGTGATAGATACTGGTAAATGCAGAAGGGCTTAATGGAAGCCATGAGATGCTTTTAATTCTGAAAATATGGTAACATCTCTTACTTGTAAGTAGCCTAACTCATGTGTTACAAGATAATACACACACACATAGACACAGATGTTTTTGTTAACATTTTTATAAATCTGGAAGGGTAAGATAACTGAGCAGATTAGCTAACAATACCTATCTATACTGCACCTGGCCACATCCATGACCTGGGGCAAGTCATTTAATTTTTCTCTTTGTCATTATTATTGCCAAAAGGGACAATAAAGATACCTGCTTTCACAGTTGTGAGGCTCTTGTGAAGGTGAATTTAGATAAAAGAGTGTTTTGTAATCTTCAAAGGAAAAATATTTTAAAGTCCATATACAATTTTGGGGGAAGATTGATCTTACTTTTATATTATCCAGAATTATAGATCTCCAAATGGATAGTTACTTTAGAAGCAACCTGGCGTAATTTGTCCAGTATATGAATCTCAATATTTATTGAATAGTCATCCTTCATAGTTGAACATTTCTACAACAAAGGCATTTCGTTTTTGCAAGGTAAATGCTCCATATTTGGATGGGCATGCTCACTATATTATTCTTTCTTAAATTAACCTGGAAGTCTGCTTCTTTGCTACTTAAACCTGTTGATTTTGGTTTTTGCGTTCTGACCCAGACAACTTCAGCTCTCTTAATGTAATCTTCCCTTTGCCTAAAAGATTTTTAGCATATCAAGTAAACTAGCATGTTCACTTCTGTGAATTAATAAATAATTCTTTACTATTTCTTTTGTAACATGATACCAAATCTAAACCATTCTTTTCTTTTTTAAAAAATTTTAACCTGTTTCCACAAATAAACTTTATCAAGTGGATTTACATGGATTAATGAGGTGGGCTGGATTTGTCCTTTAAATTTAAGGGATTTTTTTTTTTTTTCTAAAATCCAACCTAATTTTAAAATGTGAGGTTACTTTTCAATTCTTTCCTACCAGCTTTCCACTTTGGCTGTGTAGAAAGTAAAATGACCATCTTCTTACTGATGGAGAGTAGGCTTCCATACCTTCACAGAGAATTTGCAGTGGTCATTATGAATTACATCCCCATTATGTTGGCGTGGTCCCATTGGAATCATTCAGAGATCAGAAGTTTGTGCCCATGTTAGAGGAGGTGTGTTCATCATTTTCACATTCAGTATTCCTTCCACAGTATGGAAATGACTGCAAGTGTCACTTTAAGATCAACAAGAAAACAAGAAAAAATAATGAACTTATAAATATTGGAATTTCCACCACCCACTCTATTTTTTCAGCCAGAAATGTATGAGACATCTTGGACTCTGGTTCTTTTTCATGTCAAATCAGCCACTAAAGCCCACTAGTCCTTCTTAATAAGTCTCATTATATTAGTTTACCATTATTCTAGCCTAACTTAGAAAAGAGTGTCAATTGCTTTCTAAAGGTTTTATAAATACTTGTTGAATAAATGATTGAATTAAAAGATGACACATAATGTGTGGCAGTGTTAACTTCATTAAATCAGAAAACCTAAGAGAATTGAATTAATAATGATTACAGTTCAATAACTTGATTATTTAGTAATTATATATTAAATTCAGTAAATTCATTTATTCAATTGTTTTATGAAAATAAATTGTGCAATAACTATTTTATTATTTTCCTATCATAATTTTTATGTGACCACTAAAATTGCACTCAGAAGTAGCAGTGATGTCATATATCCTTCTTGATTTAATCTTAAAGGGATCGTGTTCAAGATCTTCACACTAAATATGATATTAGAAGTATATTTTTTCCCATGGGTGTAAATCTACTGTAGATGGGACCCTTTGATTGATTACTTCAGTAGGGTGTGACCTAGGGTGGATCTTAATCCTCTTACTGGAATCCTTTATAATCAGGAAGAAAATGGAGCGTGACAAAGAAAGAAACCCACAGATGCACAGAGAGAAAGCCACAGGAGTGCAAAGGAAACCAGAGGAAACCAGAAGATGAAAGCAACAACACACAGAAGAGAAAGGATCACCAGCAGCTGGTCTTTCAGGGAGAAAGAATTGCCTGATGATGTCTTATATGAACATTTTTATCAGCCCCATAACTGTGATCTCGCAAACTAATAAAACTCCATTGTAAAAGCCAACACATTCCTGGTATATTGCATTTTGACATCCCAACAGAATAAATCAAAATGAAAAATAATTACAAGAGAGAATGATGTATAATGTAATAGGGAAGTTATGTGGGAATGCAGGAACCAGCAGCTGTGGGAAATAACTTATTCCTAGGGGAAATTGCATTTAATATTGTGACAGTTTGGGGATTTCTGTGGATCCCAGAAAATATCATGTTCTTGGACCTAATCCATTCCTGTCAGTGTGAGACCCTTTGATTGGATTGGATTCAGTTGGGAGGGCCTTTGATTTGATCACTTTGTGAGCCATGATCCAGACTGGGTATTAGCCCTCTTGCTGGAGTCCTTTGTAAATGGAGAAACATACAGAGAAACACAGAAAAAAAGCAGCAGAGAAAGAGAAACCCTGAGAGGCACAGAGATAGGACTCAGAGGCTGAGGTTGGAATCAGTGGAGCACAGAGGCCCAGAAAGAGACACCCCCACACACAGGAAGCTGAGATAGAGGCCTGGGTGAGAGGGGAGAGTGGAGCCATAAATACCTGATTGCCCACAGCTGAGCTTGGAGAGAGAGCTTCCCTTGATGCCTTGATTTGGGCAGAGCTGCCATTATGCACTGCCATGTGCCTGAATGCCCACAGGTGTAGCTTGTGTGAGACAGCATCTCTGATGATGCCTTGATTTGGACACTTTCACAGCCTGAGAACTGTAAGCTTTTAACCTAATAAATTCCCATTATAAACACCCACACATGTCTGGTATATTGCTACCAGCAGTTTTTAGCAAACTAAAATGAGTATAAAAACTGGAATAAAGGAATGAAAGTTGGGGTAAGTAAGAGGAAATCTGACCAACAGAAATGGGTTGTACCTGTAAGGCAACAGGGAGACTGGAGGGCTAGTGAAGTGCTGGTGTGTTGGATCAGTGGCACCAGTAGGTATCATTTAAGTAGCAGGTAGGATTCTGGCAGGTAAAAAGGCCATCTCTGGTGGTTAGGGTGAAGGATATACTTACAATTTTTAGTAGAAATGTGAGAATAAAGAAAGGAGGACAAGGCACAGAGTGTAGACAAAGAGAGCAGCTGGTGGCCACCCATTGGCCTGAAAGGACAAGGGAAGGAAAAGGGTTTACAAAGTCCATGGAGATTGGGAACTATGGAGAGGGCTGCCTGACACAGCTTGAAGGGATGCAGCTACTCTCAGAAATGTGCTGTGTTGGCACAAAGAGAAAGCAGGGAAAAATACTCTCTTCTTTCATCCCAAGTTTTCTCCCCATTGTGATCTTCTTGTGCTCTGAATCAGGAATCCTAACTATAATTCAGCAAGCAACCAAATTGAATAAGGCAGACACAGTCCATAGGGATCAGCTTCCCCTGGCAGAGACCAGCACAAAGAAGGGTGAAAAATGGTTCAGAACTCAATGAATACAAGAGTCCCCTGTCTTCTTTCTTTCTGCCCTGACATCTTGAGTGTAATTTTTCATTCTCATACATTTGCCCTAGTATTACCTACTGACATTTTCACCACCAGGCATCATGCTTGTGTTCCAGGCAAGAAGAAGCAGTCAGTTACAGGGAGAAATATTTATTCTCTCCATTTTAAAAAATTTTAACTATGAAGGTTAAATCCAAAGTTTTCTGACACTTTTTTGGCCAAAACTGGGCCACCTGTAGCTTCAAGTTAGATAGATAACTGAACAGTTAAATCACATTACTTTCTTGAATAAATTGGAGTTCAACAAGTTAAGGAAAAAAGGGGTGATTGATCTTGGGTAGAAATTATCAGATCAGCAAAAGATGAGCAGGATTAACTTGGTAGAGAGTGGGGGAAGGGAGTGTCAGACAGAGAGAAAGTGTGATCAAGGACTGGAAGTTTAGAAAGGGCATGTTGAGGGAGCAGGGGTAGCTCAATGGTTGAGTGCCTTCTTTGCATGTATGAGGTCCCAGGTTCAGTGCCCGTATCTCCTAAAAAAAACCAACAATGCATGTTAAATGTCAATTCAAAATTTTCAGAAAGTAAAATGAGCAGTAGGAATCACCAAGGAGAGGCTGTAAAGAAATGAGGGAGCCAAACATTTAGTGCTGTTCAAGTCATTTTAAAGAAAATAGGTAGAAAAAAATTGGAATAGCGAACATGAAAACCATACAAGAAAGATTTTTGTTGAAAGTAGAAAAAATTGACATAGTGAATTTATAAACCACACAAGAAAAAAATTTTGGTGATAACCTAAATGTAAAATTATTACATAAATATAAAACACAGTTAAAAGCCTAAAAAAAAAAAAATATTTACTACAGACATGCCATTTAAATTTTCATCTTATAAATTCAGAAAGATAACATACAAACCACAGAAAAGAGCTGAACAACCCAGCAGGAAAAAGTGTTCAAGTTAAGAAGAGAAACTATCTGAGATATTTAGTAACCACTATGCATAGAAAATTTATTAAAATGGATGGATAATCAAATATGTTAAACAATAATTGAATATCTTTCTCATTTGAAATATAGGCTAAAATGAAATTATAATTCCTATGCCGGCAACAGTGTAGGAGAATACTCTTTTTACACTGTCTCTTGGTACATTACTGAAAAAAGCAATAGAGATATTTTTGAAGTGTCATGACATCATGAAAAATTGTTCATATGAGTTTGTTGAAGTGCTATATATAATTGTAAAAATAGAAAAAAATTCAATGTTCAACAGTATAATATTGTTTGACAAATCATTATATACCATATTTTATAATAGAATAATTTCCAAGTATTAATAATACACACATAAACATAGATGGATAGTTAGTTATAGATAGATGATGGATTGGTAGGTAGGTAGGTAGGTAGGTAGATAGACATATGTTGCAATGAGCAAATGTTCACAGTATATTGTTTAATGGAGAAAACAGATTATAAAACATAAGGCATAGTTGGATACTATTTATAGACTATTTTATACATGTATGTGTAATTGCAGTTAATGCTGCCACCCAATGGAACCCAACATTTTATTGCAAAAATTTCCTAAATATTTTTCAATGTAAAATGAGTGCTTGGGCAAATACATATGGGCAAGTCTATCACACAAGAAAAAATTTGTGAAAAAATTGCTTACCTGCCTCTCCCTAAAATAAACACCAAATTAAAAATAAAGATTTTAAACCACAGAAAACAAATTAAAAAAAAATAAAATAAATAAACAGAAATGTTTTTTTTCCTAAATCCTGTAAGGTCCATGACAATAGTAATTCAGGTCTGTAGTTCTGGATCTTACTTTTCCTTTTCTTTCCTTTAGCTCCCACAATTTCCATTTTACCCTGATCTCTGAGTGAGGAGCACTTAAAAGTTCTACCCAACGAATATATCCATGGGCTATGATTTCTGTGGTTTAGGACTTTGACTTTTATCCTATCTAAAATATCCAAAGACCTCAAACTGAGAAATTAACTTAAAAAGTGAATCTGAGTGGCTTCACACGTGTGCGCCGTGGGCGCGGCGTGGGTTATGAGCCGGGGCCTGCATCTCTGCGCCCGCGGGCCTCCGGGCTTGGCCGCCCGCGCTGCCCGCCGCTGCCTCCCCGGAGCCTGCCAGCGGCGTTGAGGCCTAGGAGCGCTCCCTGCATCACACGCTGCTCGCCACAGCCGGAGAGCGCGGCCGCCTCACTGCAGTCTCCGTGAGTGCGCCTGGGCCGGCCGGGTCACGCCGGGCGTCGGGGTGGCGGAAGGCATGAGCGCCTCCGTGGGTCCTGTGTGTGTGCCCCCCTCTGGATGCGCGTCCGTCCCTGTGTGTCTCTGTGTGACCGTCGCTGTGCGTCCATCCCTGTCCACCTCTGGGAGTGTGTCCGTCTGTCCGTGTATCTGGTTCTCCCTTGTGCCTGTGTCCTCCTCTCGCCGCACCTTATCCCGGAGTGCCCGCGTCTAGGTCTTTCGTGAGCCCCCGTGTCTCCGTCTCTGGTTTTGGTCCCTGGAGGTGCGCCGCACGCTTGCGTCCTGATGGCATTGCGTGTCTCCCTCCCGCTGTCCGGCTGTCTGTATTCTGTCCCGTCGTCTTCTCTTCTTCCTGCCTTCCTCTCCGTGGCCTGTTAGTCCCTGTCCTTCTCCTGGAAGTCTACCCTGGGGCCCTTAGGCTATCTCAGGGAGTGTAGGCGCTTGGGTGTGGGGAGACCCCTGGCCCCGCACTGCAGGCCCAGCCCCTGGGGCTACTGGGGACTTTCCTGCCTCTGAGCGGCTCCCCAAGAGAGAGGATTCCTGAAGGCTTTGTCTTCCCGCACCTCCCCGCCCCCGCCCTCTGGTCCTTTCACACTCGCAGGGAACCTGTTGGGTGGTGGCCCCTGAACCCACACGCTGGGAAGAGGGAGGTGGGCCACTGCTCTCCTTGGGGACTCCAGTTGGAGCTCTGAGGGGTGGGCGGGGTAAAGTGTCTCCTATTGTTTGAAGGGGCTTGGCTGCAGGTGTGGGTGGGGTCTCCCCGCCCGTGGGTGTGAGGTAATCCTTACTGATGGATTGTGCCCAGATGGAAGCCAGGAAGAGCTCCCTCCTCTGTGGTCTCGGGTTTGTCATTTTCTCCCTGCAAAGACCCCTCCCTTCTCCATGCTGGAATGACTTCATTCATTTCCGCATGGAGTCAGCCCCTCCAGTATGGGCTCCGGATTTTGGAAGGGCAGTCGCCTTGCTGAGTGCAGAATGCCAGTCTCCGCGATTCCACGAGATCCACCTTCAGTCACATTTGGGGAAATTGAGTTCCGAAGAGCCAATGCACACACCCTGGCCCCAGGCCACAGGGCAGCCAGGGCATTGGGAGCCCTAGGATTTCCAGGCCCTTGAGCAGACCATACCCTGGAGGCCTGAGTGAGGTTAGGAAATAAATTTGAATCCTCCTTTTTGTAGGAGGCAGGATTAGCACAGGGCATTTCCCAGGAGTGAGCAGCTACCACCCAGTCTTCCCTGGAATGGAGCTTTCCTGAATGGTTGGGGGTGGACAGGCTTTCCATGGACAGAGAGAAGAGGACATTATTTGGTTTCTTTTCTGAAAAGTTGTCATGACAGTTTTGAGCAGAAATTGGAGGCACCTCAGTAATGCATTCACCACAGGTTCACGGAGTATGCCAGCAGTACAGGCCCACCTGGCACCTGGCTCCGAATGTCTGTAATGGGAGGGGTCTGAGGGGCCATCTGCTCCAGGCCCCTTAGCCTGTTGCTCAGCATCTCCAGGCAGCCATCCCCTCTCCCCTGTCCCTGGTCCTGTCCTTTGACAGACCCTGCCCCCAAGGGCCTGTAGGCCTTTCCAGAAGAACAATGTGAATGGCATTGGTGTTTACTGAGCTCTTAAGATGTGCAAGGTGCCTTAGCTTGCTGCTTCAGCTTAATCCTGATAAGACTTTGCAAGGTGGGAAAATCATTTCCATTTCACTGATGAGGAGCCTGATGTTTAGTGAAGCAAGTGACTTGCCCAGGGACAGCCAGAGAGGAAGTGGCAGAGCTGGGATTGACCTCCATTTGTTTTGACCCCAGAGCTTACCCGTGAATGTCCCGGTAAAGCCTGGCTGCTTCCGGGGAGGAGAGCTACCCATAGTAGGCTGAGATCAGAACCCAATGGCCACACTCTTCCTCGTTGTCTCCTCACCTGGCCTCTAGTCCTCCCCTCACAAACAAGACACCTCCACCCCACTCAGTACCTGGAAAGCCATCCCCTCCTCGCCTGCCCCACAAGCACCCACAAGTCTTCCTTCAAGTCTCAGCTCAAGTGCTGCCACCCTGGGCAAGCTTCCTTTGAATCCTCCAGGCAGACTTTCCTATTCCATGATCTGTGCTCCTTGCTCTCCTTGTGCTCTTTCTGTTCATTATGGCGATTGTGGCATTGTCACTGTCAGTGAGGCTGTCTCCATCTCCCGGTGAGGGAACTGTCCACTCTGAGTCCTCTCACTGTCTCACCTGGGGAATGTACACAGCAGGTGCCAGTCAACATTGTATAAAAAAGTGAACTTATGGCTATGAAAGGTCTTGGAGGCCAAGGATTTTGGAATCCTGAATTCTTAGAAGGACTCAAAATTTGATGTTCAGAGAGGGCCCAGCTTAGAGCCCTTAGAGCCCAAGTAGATTAGAACTGGAAGTACGGCCAAGCACCCAGGACAGGTCATCATCCCTGGGCACTTGTATCTCCAGTAGTGTTGTATCAGCTGTGACACCTAAGGCTTGAATACCCGGTGGGTTTCTGAAGTAATTTAACTCTCTCAGGTGTTTGTTGGTGCCATGTAATTAAGCTTAAGTGTTTCAGAGCCATGCCACCTCCTCACAGGTCATTCCAGAGGTGTTGAAGGAGCCACTGGTAGCGGAGCTTGACTTTGGGCAGGCTGCTTGTCACCTCTGAGTTACAGCATCTGTCTATGAGATGGGGGGATGCTGGGCTCTCAGGATGAAGGATGAAAGGGGCCCTGCAGGCCCCCTGAGTGGTGTCTGCTGCAGCCTCTGCAGTGGAAGCCTATTCTGAGTGCTTGCTGTGTGTCAGACATGGACTCGTCACCCTGCTTTGTTAGGCGGTGGGGAGTGGGCACAGTCGAGCCTCGGAGAGAAACCAGGTGCACAGTTGACTGTTAGCCTGGCACACAGCTGGCCACTCTGGGTGGGATTTGGGTGTTTTGTCCACCAGAAATGGCAGAGATTTCAGGTGACCTATGAACCAAGCTGAGTTTCTGTGAGGCTTGGGTCCAGTGCCCAGCTGCTCTGGGGTAGAAAACTCTGGGGCAAAGGTGGGCTGAGCTGTCTCATGGACCCTGAGCATTTGCCTAAACATGTGTGTGTAGGGCAGGCCCCCTTCAGCAAAGGCAGCACACATGTGGCATTGGGTCTGGCTGTTTGGCTGTGACCTGGCCCCAGGACCAGGTGTGCTTGTCCTTTGGGCTTGCCTCAGCCCATGTTGTCAAGAGCCACCCATGATTGGGCTCCCTGCCTTTTAGGAGGCCTAGGGAAGTCCCATCCTGTGGGGACAAAGGAGTGTTTTACATCCCCTAGTTCCTTTTGTCCTTGAAATAACCACCTATGGTAGGTGTTATTCTGCTCCTCTTTTGGTCTTCACTGGACTAAAAGAAATGAGGTTCCAGGTAACTTGCCCCAGTCCCTCGCCTCCTAAGTGGCAGGATGTGTCAGACCAAGCCTCACCTGCTTCCGCAGACTGCAGGCCACACACGTCCACAATGACTGGACAGGGTGGCCCGGTGGAGGTGTGAGTGCTCAGGAGGGTGGGCGCCAAGAAGGGTGCTGGTGGGGGAGCACCGTGGCAGGCATGATCCCTGAGCAGGACCCTGAAGCTGGGCAGGGTTGGCTGGAGATGGAGGAGAGTTGAGGCTGGAGAGATGGTATGGAGCCATGGCCCCAGAGACCGCTGTGCTTCCATGGCCTGGCCTCTGGCAGCTCAGCAGGTGTTGGGGCTGTAAAGGGGCCTGCCTTGGATTGGTTGCCAGTACCTGTACATGCGCAGGTCGCCTAATTCCACCTTCCATAGAGGTGGGTTCTGTTGCTGCACCATTTCACAGGGGAGGAAATGGAACTTCAGAGAGGAAAGTGACTTGGCCAGAGTCACACAGCCTGGAGGTGGCTGAGCTGGGATTCCAGCTGAGGCCTGTCATGGATGCAAATAGCCATCCCGGAGGCACTCCTTCAATGAGCCAGAAGGAATGAAGGGGAAACTGCCTTCCTGTGAGCCTGTCCTCTGTCTGAACAGTGGTGGCCCATGGCCCAGCCCTTTATCCTTGGCCCAGTGCAGCTGGGGCAGAAGTGAGGTGGGCTGGAGGTGGTCATGGGAGCTGTGCTGGCTGCTGGAAAGGAGGACGTAGGCCCTGGCTGAGCGCTGCACTCTCCAGCACCTCTGTGGCCTCATCTGTGAAATGGAGATGACAGACTTCGTGGGGTCATGGGAAGTGGGTGAGAGAAGGTAGTGGGCAGCTTCACAAGGCTGCCCCACGGCCTGAGTGGGTGTCAGGGGCTCAGCCTGGGTCCTGGCCTGGGCGGGCTTTGCCCCCTTAGCCACCGCTGTCCTGACTTATTGTTGCAAAGGATGCAAAGTGCCTGGCTCAGTGCCCAGTATGTGGAATTATGGTTGTGTCCCTGTCCTGACACTGATACTGCTATGAAGTCAGGGGCATGGTTTCCCCAGGCTCCCTGGGGCCCTGTGCAGTCCCACACCAGGGGCGTCAGAGCTGGTTCCAGGCCAGTGAGGTGGGGAGGAAGTGTGACCATTTGAGTGATGGCAGTGCCTCTTTCATTCCTAACCCTATTTTTAAGACCTGTGGGTTCCAGCCTCCCTCTGTTCTGGGCCCTGGAGCAGGCCAGCCCATTTGGGCTGTGGGTGTGGCTCTGGGCTTCTGACTTTGAGACCAAGGGTCACCAGCTTGTTTGCACCTCCCCCTGCAGAAGAGGGAGTGAGACAGTTGCTGTCCTTATATTTTTCTGCCTCCTTCCCGGAGCTGGGCAGGGCTTGTGAATCTGAGCTAAGTAATGAGGCTGCTGAAGAGAAAAAACCGTCAAAAAATCCCCAATTTTTTTCCAATTAAAAAGTGTTACATGCAGATTATAGAAAACTAGAAAATACAAGAGGGAAGTAGATTTTGGCTCAAGCAGTTGGGCACCTGCTTACCACATGGGAGGTATGGGTTCGGTTCTGGGTGCCTCCTGAAAAATAAGAAGACAAGCACACGACGAACAGATGTAGAGAGAAAACAGCAAGTGCAAACAAAAAGGGGGTGGGGGAGAAATAAATAAAAGTAAATCTTAAGAAAAAGAAAATACAAGAGAGAGGAAGAAAAAAAAAAAGTGATTCTGAATTGGTGGTGTTCTTAGGGAAAATGGTACTGCAGTTATATTTTTAAATGATTCCTATGGATCAAGTGATGCCTAAATTGAGCTCATGATATGAAATTAAGAAATGAATGGGCAAAAAAACTCTAGTAAGAATTAGAAGACAAAACAAATAACAGGTTTAGATCCCTAACAACCTCTCAGAATAGATCTAGCCAAGAGAGGCCATGAAAAAACTATTCTTTAAGGTGATTAGATGTATAAAATAAGGAATGGAAAATGTGAGGAAATATATGATACTATCAAATTAGTCCAAATCAAAATCTAATGGAAATAGTCATAGAAGTTAAAAACTTCAGGGATTAAGTAGTAGAATAGACACCACTGAAGAGAGAATTCATGAAATGGAAGCTAGATTTGAACTCAGCACAAAGAAGTAAAAAGTGAAAAAATGAGGGAGAGTTTGAGAGACATAGAGGATGAGAAGAAAATGATCATGATTGATGACTAATTCATAGATTTTAATGAAAATGTATAAATAGCTTCTTTTCCATTGAGGTGAGTGTGACAGTTTGGGGCTTTTTGTGGATCCCAGAAAGGATCATGTTCTTGGAGTTAATCCATTCCTCTGTGTGTGGGATACTTTGATCAGATTGCTTCAGTGAGGTATGTCCCAGGGTGGGTCTTGACCCTCTTGCTGGAGTCCTTTATGAATGAATGATTGATAGAAGAGATAATCAGGGAAAAGCAGCAGAAACAGAGAGACCCCAAGAGGCTGGAATCAGTGGAGCACAGAAGTATGGAAAGAGGCCCCTGAAAGGCTGAAAGAGATGAGGCCCAGAGTAGAGGGGAGAGATAAGCCATAGGCTTGATCACCCACAGCTGAGCTAAGGAAAAAGTGAACTTGGAGGGGAAAGCAGAGACTTCAGCAGAGACTGGCCACCATTGTGTCTTGAAACATGGCAGGAGTCTAGAATCACCAGCAGCCAACTTTAAGTAAGACAGCATCTCTGATGATGCCTTGATTGGGATATTTAAACAGCCTCAGAACTGTAAGCTTTTAACTAATAAATTCCCATTATAAAAGCTGACATTTTTCTGGCTTTGCTCTTAGCAGCTTTTAGCAAATTAAGACAAAGTGGTTTCAAATGTTTTCTTATTTCAAACAATGCTGTAGTGACTAATGCATATGTTTCTTTGAATATATCCAACAAAGTGTAATTCTTGGAGTGGGATTACTGGGTTGTAAGGAATGTGTTCGTACAATTTATTTGCTATTGCCAAATGATTTTCAAAGGAAATCAATTTATACTGAAATCAGCAGTGGAAGATAATTCCCATTACTCCCCTTTTAAATTTCCACAAAGAGATATTTGTGAAATGGCATCTCATTATAAAATTTGCATTTCCCTTATTAGGTTAGGTTGAGCTCCTTTGTATGTAGCTATTAGCAGTTCAGTTTTCCTGTTCTGTCAATTGCCAATGTCATTGCATATATTTCTATTGGCTGTTTTCATTTTCTTATTTATTTGAGTGTGATTTTAATGTACTCTGCATACAAAGGAGTTTAAAGCATTTCAGATATGAGCTGAAAATATAAATAACTGGTCATACCTTGCATTTTAATTATGGTATCTTTTGGGGCCAAGGTTTTACTTTAGTAAATTTACTACTGTCGTTGTGATTTGCTGTTTTTGTTTTTTCTCTGAGATTTATTTCCCTACTCTTAAACATTATTTATTGCTCTTTCCTGCAAGATTCTTATAACATGCATGGTAAAGCTAACTGTAATATAGGGAAGCAGTAGATATAAAAGTCAGTGTGTCATAAATACAGAATGACTGCTAGACACAAAAAAAACTCAGAAGCTCACAGAGCAATACATACATTAAAAATAGTATTGATTTAGATATTTTATAACCTGAGAAGCTGCTGCATGTTTTTATCTTGGAAGAAACATGATAAAGAGTCGTATTTCGGTGAATTTTTAGGATCTGACACAAAGTGACGGCAGTAGGGCAGGACTATTAGAGATGCAGGAGGCAAAAGTTGGGGTCATATATGAAGCTGCATTTTCAGTTGAGAAGCCTGGGTACAGAATGCCCTATTTTCAAGGAAGTCATCAAAAAACTTCTGTGGTGGGAACTTGGCTTGATATGTTGAATTAAAGGTGATATTAGAATATGCATACATAAACACAGACATACTAGTATATAGTTTCATAAAGCTATTAAAAATAACTGAAGATAAACTCATGGTGTCACAGCAATGAATTGAAGTCATGTGATTGGATGAAAATTTTGAGAAGAATGGACATAAAAGAGAAGAAACCAGATTTTTAAAAAATTTTAAAAAACTTTAGAGTACACACGTTATGTAAAAAATATAGGGGATTCCCATATACCCCACCCCCTCCCCCTCCCACACTTTCCCCCATTAACAACATATTTCATTAGGGTGGTACATTTGTTGCAATTGATGAACACATATTGAAGCATTGCCACTAACTGTGGACTATAGTTTACATTATAGTTTACCCTCTGCCCAGCACAATTTTATAGGTTATGACAAAGTGTATAATGGTCTGTATCCTTCATTGCAATGTCTTGCAAGACAATTCCAAAAAATGCCCTATGGATTGTGGAATGGTCCAGCCACTGTGGAGGACAGTTTGGCGGTTCCTCAGAAAACTAACAATAGATCTTCCATATGATCCAGCGATTCCACTGCTGGGTATATACCCAGAAGAACTGAAAGCAAAGACACAAACAGATATATGCACACCAACGTTCATAGCGGCATTGTTCACCGTTGCCAGAAGTTGGAATCAGCCCCGGTACCCATCAACAGATGAATGGATAAGCAAAATGTGGCACATACATACAATGGAATATTAATCAGCTGTAAGAAGGAATAAAGTGCTAACACACGGAATAATGTGGCTGAATCTTGAAGACCTTATGTTGAGTGAAGCAAGCCAGGCATTGAAGGATGAACAGTATATGACCTCACTGATTTGAACTGAGGAAAGAGAGCATTCTCCAAGAACCATTGTCTGAAAGATAAGTTAACAAGGGAGAGAAAGAGAAGAGTAGGCAGTGAGCCATCACCCATATGGACATAAACTATGGTAAAGGGATAGAGTTTAGTTGCATATTGAAGGATAGGACAGATGGGTAGTGATATTACTGGGTTTGGTGGTGCAGGGTTGACAGGTGGGTAGATTAGGAAGGGCAGGTAACTATGAATCTTGTCATTCCATGAGACAAGACTGCAGAGTGTCATATGCCACAGGGGGATGGGGTGGAAGGAACAGTTAAGATCAAATGGGGTATTTAGTGGTCACGGGAAATGTTTTTCATTACCTTACTGTAATGGACACAGGACATGGTAAATATCATCAAAAATTATTAAACTGTACAGTCTAAATTGTAAACTATACTGTAAACCATCAACAACAACAACAACAAAATGTCCTATGAAAACATATTGAAAACTGAAATGACAATAATGGGGAGGAGGAAGAATAAAATTCCATATAAAAAAGAGAAGTCTGTCATAATGGAGGAAGAAGTAAACTGTTAAGAATTTCATAATGGTCAGAATTTAAAGAATGAAAGCACAGTGATTAATATATTTCATTATTAAGACTAATGAGGCAGAATGGAAGTGAGACAAATGCAATCAATTTACTGTTACAAAATGACTGTAAACTTTGTCAGTTCTGTTTCAGTAAACCATAAGGACAGAAAACATATATAGGATAATGAAATGTAGCAATGTGGAAAGAAGGGCAGCTTCAGATGCTATCTCGTACTACCATGAAATCAGAAAATCAACCCTTCTGATTACGTGTGGATATTGAAGTCATACAACTACATCCTCATTTAGAACAGGATAGCAGAAGGTGAAGAGAGCAGAAAGGACAAAATGAAGCTGTTAGCACTGTTAAGTTCTAAAATTGAGGGGATACAATCATGTGTAAAGGCAGAGGTAAAGAAATAGAAAAGCAAAGTTTCCAGGTATTTTATATTTAGAAAATATCCAAAAGAGAAAAATCCTAGGGAAGGCATGAAAAGGACAGTAATAGTGACATAAAATTGGAGTAAGGGTTTAATTTGGGATTATTATTTATATTCAAGAATTAAAAGAGTAAAAATCAGGAATATGCTCTCATTGTCTCTTTGAGTGTGGTGCCCAGAAACAGTGTTGAAACTGTAGATTTCTATTCAACCTTGTGTTGGAGAAGATGCTGAGAGTCAGAGCACAAAGGGTTAAGCATTCAAAAAGCATGCTTGCTGGCAGAGACACATTAGTAAATGTCTCCAAGGACACTGCATACTGCAAATATCAGTGGGAGGAGGCAGAGTGAAATTAACTCACAACACAGATGTTATTGTCTGAATTCCCTCTGAATTCCCAAGAAAGATTGTCTGGGAACTCACAAATAGGTAGCGCTCTCATGCACCAAGCTGAGATATTAGATAGACTAAGGCATTTAGGACAAGAAAGAGTGTTTATACTTATGCCCCTTGGTAGACTGCCAGAGAAGGCAGTGTTCTTGCTGTAGTAAGAGAAACATGGTGGGAGAGCAAGATGAGGGGGGCCGAATTTATGCACTGTTGTAAGCTGAATAAAAGAGAGGGTCACAGTGATCTCGGGGCTGTTTTGCCTGAGTGAGCTGCAGCCCTCTGCTTCATATGCATCAACTTGTCTAACTCTTCCTTTGCGCCACACACTGACAACAACATAGTGGCGCCCAACGTGGGGCTTGAGGTGAGTTGGGAATCTTGTTAACCGAACGGGTGTTTAAGTGCTGCGCGGTTGGTACGCAGAGCCGTCGGGAGAAGCAGAGATTATGGGTAATTCCCCATCCCAGATTGATGAGTATGCAGGGATTTTAAAATCTCAAACCTGATCTTAAAGAAATGCCTGTTTCAAAAGATTTAGTAAGACTGTAAGCCTCCTACTGCCTACATAACGATAGGGCTGTGGGATGATAGGGGCTAATAGAATTAAACCACTAGAAGAGTTGAAAAACTTGGCAACATTAGTGTTTTCTGTTTTGTTCCCATGCTGTTTCTGGTTGGGCCAGTGTGGCCAAATTGATAAAATTAGTGCAAATTTTTTTATTAAGGTGTTAAAAGAAGCTTTTAGTTTTGGATCACTAGCTTACTCCTGAACTTCAAGCCTAAGTGTACTCCTAAAAAGTAATAATCCAAAATATGCATGTTAAATATCTGTATAAACTGCTAAATTGGAGCTTAAATATACTTCTGCTGTTTAAGTTGTCCTGGCTGGTTTGCTGATTATGAACAAAAGTGTTTCAAAGAACAAGCTTATATATTACAGGTAACACAGATTCCAGAAAATATCTTAAAAACAGTAAAATCAAAGATGTGAAATGATGGAGGGCTTAAAAACAGCCATACCAAAAAAGTGAAAATTATAGGTCAAAATAGTAAGCTTTATGTTTCTGTTGGTGTGTCATAACTCTTTTTGTGTTTATCTGTTTTTTTTCAGTGTCAATATCTATTTTGATGCCTCCAGATGGTAATATTAAATTGATAAATGAAAATTCTTAAAAGAGCTCTATTAAAATTTGGTAAATTTGTTTAAGAGAATGTGTTCTGTGAAGGTAAAATTTTTCTTAAGATAAAATGACTATAGTCTATGTGGTTAAGAATAGTTATGGAGAGTTTGAGAAAACACTGTTTAAATGAAAATATTTAAATGGCTAATTCCAAAAAATCATTATTAAACAGAAAACCAACTTAATAATAATAATAAAAGTAACTTCATAACAGGAAAACCTGTCAGCAGCCAGCCTCCCCTGCCAACTTGCGGCTAAAGGACTGTTTCTAGTGTTACATGCTACTAAGTATTTAAAATGAAGAAAAGTTATATTTGCATGCAACCAATTTAAATTGTCATTTTGACAAGTTTGTTTAATGTTGATGGTAATTGTATGTTGTCAGAAGTTTGCTTGGAAACAGTTTCCAAAATCATTGTCATAACTTAAGTATGGAAGGTATATAGAATCTGTTTTTATTCTTAAGGAAAAAAACAATAATTTTGTCCTAAAATAAAATGACTGGTTATTAAGAAAGAGTGAAATGCAGGACAAAAGCTGAAGGAATACAGAAAGTGCAAAAGGTGTGTGGAAAAGGAATTTTTGTGGTCAAAGCTAAGTAAAATTTAAGCAGTCTATCTATAAAAATTTAAAAGCTTTAATGTCAAACAATATAATAATATAAAGTTAAAGTTTTATTCTTTCTCAAAGTTTCTCAAGTCAGTAGTCTGTTTTAGTAAAAGTTTACAAAGTTTTTCTCCTAAATAATTAGTATGCAATAAAGAAAGTCTGTTTTATTAAAATAGCTTCTTGTACTTTAACCTTATCGTTTCCATGGAGAAACAGGTCTTATCACTTTTAAAAAGAACACAATATTCAAACCTGCTTTCTCGGAGTCAAATTCTAAAGAATAGCTTTTGTTTCAAACTGTCACAAGTAACCTGGTCTTTTAAAGTTCATGTGATATAAGTTAAATGAAGTATTTAAAACTGTTGTATAACTAAAAGAAATTTTCTAATTTTTAAAAAAAATTAAAGCTATATGAATAAAAAGTTCATATGAATACTTTAAAAGTGTATAAAATTCCTGAAAATATAATAATGTTTCAATATAATATTAAATAAAATATAATGTTATTAATCATAATTTTTAGTTATAAGTACAAAAAGAAAGCAGCCATTAAAGGCTGCTGGAGTAGTGCATAACAGTAAATTATAGTAAAATAAAATAACAACACTGCAGCATGCAGTAGTCCCAAATATTGCTGGTTTGTTGCAAGGGGTTAATATCTAGTTATGTCACTATCACTTTGTTTTAAAACTTGCTAAGGCTTTCTTTGTTTTTTTCTTGGACGGGTCAAGTCAGCCCACATTCCCCTTCCTGTAAAGTAGCCAAGAATAAATCAAGTTTATATTCAACACTGTGAGCAACAGCCCCAATTCTAATTATAATATTAACAACAGAACCCATGCAAGCATTAAAATTAGAAGTTAATGTATTACCCCACAGCCCAAATGGGAAATAGTGATTTGTTTTTGCCTATGCCTCAAACTATACAAAATGGAGAAATTGGGGTCATTCTAATCATGCTACTAAGAATCTTAAATGCTTAAGAAATAAAAGTATATTCATTGGATGGCTGTTGTTATATAATCTACTGTAGTTATGAATAATGTATAATATACTTAAATACTAATCAAAACTTCAGTACAATATGTTGCATACTTAAGTAATTTAATAATTTGTATATTACAAATAGAGGTATTTTATTAAGTATATATATATAAATCTCTTGTTTTAAATTTGAACAGTTCTGAAACTAAATATCGTAAGACAAAGTTTGGTAAGTATTATTAAAGCCTAAAAGTAAAGCATCATACAAAAAACTTTGTTAATCAACAAACCAATGCCTTACTAGTTAACACTTTTCATATTTCAGGAAGCATATTAAAAATTAAAATAGTAAGCACATCAAAGATGTTTTGTAACAAATTAAGAAAGATAAAGTGCATTTCCATGGGTGTTGTATTCCTCCCTGGGGAAGCTGGCCACTCTCCCAGGGACTGATGCATAAACCTTAAAATGTACAGCCCAAGGAGTGTTATGTTCCTTCCTGAGGATGCTGGCCCCTTCCTCAGGAATTAGCAAAATACTCCCAAGTTGGCATCTATACTATCAAATTTGTTAATCCTAAACACAGTCAACCAAAACTCTAGTGTCAGTTGCTACTTCAACAATTCAACACTTCCCAGCTAAAAGCTAAATATTGGTAAGTATATATATGAAACTGCTCTATTTATCTGTCATTCTATAACATTGTTCAATATTAACTTAATCTTTTAATTAGTTATGTTATTTATGTTTCTCACCCTAATTGTCAGTATAAGCTTATTAAGCTAAATATATATATTAACATTTATTTTATATCTATCCAAAACTCTAGCCATCAATAAGCCAAATATATCAGTGTATTAGACAACTAGTTTAGTGGAAGAATAAAGATAATAATCAATGGGAGAAGGCAAAAGTTAAGTAGGATATAGGGTCGAGGTTTTGCTCTTTTCATTATAGATAAAGGAGACCAGCTTTGGGTCCCGTCCAGATGTCTGAAACCAAAACATGAACAAGCCGAAGAAGCTGACACAAAAAACAGAAAAGATGGAAACTTCTAAAAGGCAGAATGTCACACTAAATACAGTTATTCTTTGCTATGCTTACCTTGACAACCACAGCAGTAAGTAGTGCACCTTCACATAATTATACATATTGGGCTTATATTACTAATTCATCTCTTTTAGAGTTGTTGACTTGGGGGAACAAATCCTACCCTATTTATGTTAATTTTCATTTTTCTGGGCCCATTGATTCTCACCTTCCTCTAAAAGCCTGAGGAGGAAGGAAAATTGATTGATAATTACTCTACAGGAGTGGAAGGCATGCCCATATGTTTTGAAGAAGGAGATCATTGTTTGAAAATGCATTATCAATTATGGTTAAGTATTGGAAAAAATGGTACTCATAATCACCACTCCATTTATGCACTTGCAGCACAAGGATTCAGAGGCTATATTTCTCAGAATAAAATTCCAATTCCTGAGGGGATTCCCATGTGCCAGATTCCTTATGTGTACACTAACAGTCCTGTATTTCCATGGACTGTGTGTTATGGATCAGAACTACGAGTGTTAGTAAATAATTCCTATGGAATCGTCTATGATTGGAGTCCTGTAGGCTCTGCCCGTGAAAAGAGCCAGCCGTTCAATTTGAAATGGTGTAAGGAGAACCAAAGCATAAGTATACATGCAAATAATTCCATTATTTGGCATGGGGGAGGTTTTACACTGCCTAACCCTTTCAAGGTGGGTCATCCCCCTCAGCCACATCTGTGAAAATTAGCCTTGGCCTTCCGCACTGTTGATTCTTGGCGGGGCCACATTTCTAATATAAGTACTAATTATACTTTTACCCTTACTCATAATAATACTGAATGGGTTAAAGCTTGTGTACGTCTTCCTTATGTTCTGTTATTGGGTAATATTGTTTAGAACAATAGTAATGGGGCAATAGAATGTCTAAACAAATGCTCTTTATATACCTGTATTAACAATTCTATTAGTTTCCCAAATACCTCTAGTCTTTACATCTTAAGAGTGAGAATTGGAGTGTGGTTGCCTGTACAGATAAATCAAGAATGGCAGGAGACCCCAGTTATGGGGATATTGACTTCTATCTCCAAAAGATTGTTGAAAAGGGCAAGAAAATTTGTCGGAATACTAATAGCTGTAATTATGGGTATTATAGCCGTTACAGCAACAGCGGCTACTGCAGGAATAGCCCTTCAACCAGAAGTTCAAACTGCTGACTTCGTGCGAACATGGCAACAAAGTTCAGAACAATTATGGGGAACTCAAAGACAAATAGATTCAGAAATACATGAGGAATTAGCGGATTTAAGACAAACTGTATTTTGTTAGGAGATCAGATTCAAGCTATGAAATTACAAATGAAATTGAAATGTGATTGGAATCAAACATCTTATTGTATTACTCCTGTGCTTTACAATGCAACTGAGTTTCCTTGGGACTGTGAAAAAACATCTTTTAAATTATGATAATTTAACTAAGGAAACCCTATGCTTGCAACAGAAGATACATCAAACATTTGAAAAACAATTGCAAGTTATGACTAGTAAACCTATTTTAAAAGGGTTAATGAATGGATTAGAACAGTTGCATCCTACACAATGGTTACATGGTTTATCAGGATCTGTTATGTTCATATGTATAATTGTATTAATATTGTGTTTTCTATATTGTTTAGTCTGCAGAAGATCGCGACAACTTAGCTAATTAATGCACCAGCACTCTGCTACTACGCACATCATGCTGTTACAATTAAAAAATAAGGGGGAGATGAAGGAAGAAACAAGGAGCCAGATAAACTTAGATTGAACTAAAAAAACGGGAGCATATTCTTGGAGCTAAACATAGTCAAGCGTATGTAGATAATTACTGTTACCTCTAGTCCAACTCTCTGTCTTCAAAATTTGATTTTTAGTAAGTGGTCCCACTCAATTGAGGGTCCATCCAGGATCTTGGGAATGAGGAGAGACCCTCGAACCCCTTCTCCGACTGGCAGGACGTCCTGCCAAAGTTTTATGGTGGCCTTCGGGGCGGGAAAAGTTGAGACTCTCTCCCCATTACCAGACCTGAAGGAAGCAGAGACTAAAGCAAAGACTAAAGCAGAGACTAAATATAGTATAAGACATCTCAGACAAAAGACGTTGAGCTAGGGCAAGCAAAATACGTTGAGTATGCGAGATCAAGAATCGCACAAAATCCTGTTGAGCCTGAGACTCATCCTGAGATGAGTCTTCGAGACTAAATACAGTACAAGCATCTCGGACAAGATACGTTGAGCCAGTGCAAGCAAGATATGTTGAGTCAGCGAGATTGAGTAATTGCACAAAAAAGTCTCGGGCAAGATACAGGGCCTAAAGTAAGGACTAGAGGCTAGCAACGCTTTAGATATTCTCGGGGAAATTGGGTTTGTAAATGCTCCCTTGAGTAGCACTGAAATAAGTTTTAAAAAGAAAAATGAAAAATCTATTCGAAAACCCTACAGGTTTATCTGACCAATTTAATCAATTTCTTAGCTCAAACGTTTATACTTGGATCAAATTAATGTACATTCTAAATCATTTCTTCTACAGTAACTTCAGTGTGGTTATCATTGGTGCTTTGCTACTCTTAACTGTATAAGGAGGCATTCACGTAGCCCTTCTGTCTCGCATTAATAGGGCTCATAAGACCAGCCATGCCAACAACTTGATTCTGCTTAAAACCCTTGACTCTCGAACCCCTGTCCATGGCAGCTTGGCTGGTGGCCAAAGACGGGTAAGATCTTCAGAGGAGGGCAACCTAAGACAAGCACAGTCACCCTGGACAAAAAACAAAAAAGGGGGAGATGTTGGAGAAGATGCTGAGAGTCAGAGCACAAAGGGTTAAGCATTCAAAAAGTATGCTTGCTGGCAGAGACACATTAGTAAATGTCTCCAAGGACACTGCATACTGCAGATATCAGTGGGAGGAGGCAGAGCAAAATGAACTCACCACACAGATGTTATTGTCTGAATTCCCTCTGAATTCCCAAGAAAGATTGTCTGGGAACTCACAAATAGGTAGCACTCTCATGCACCAAGCTGAGATATTAGATAGACTAAGGCATTTAGGGCAAGAAACCATGTTTATACTTATGCCCCTTGGTAGACTGCCAGAGAAGGCAGTGTTCTTGCTGTAGGAAGAGAAACATGGTGGGAGAGCAAGATGAGGGGGGCGAATTTATGCACTGTTGTAAGCTGAATAAAAGAGAGGATCACAGTGATCTCGGGGCTGTTTTGCCTGAGTGAGATGCAGCCCTCTGTTTCATATGCATCAACTTGTCTAACTCTTCCTTTGTGCCGCACTGACAACAACACCTTGGGTAACTTTTTATGTAAATATATCTTCTCTCTTAGCAGCAATGCAATGAAAGGTAATGTTCAGCCCCAACATCAGCTCTGTCAATGGATTTTTGCTGCTGAGTTTCCCCAGTCAGCCTCTGCTAGAGATGGCCATCTTTGTTTTCATTGTGGTTTTCTATTTGACAACCATGCTTGGCAATACAGCCATCATTCTGTTGTCTAGACCCCTGGCTCTACACCCCAATGTACCTCTTCCTTAGCCACTTATTTTCCATGATCTCTGCTACACCACCAGTACTGTCCCCCGGCTGCTGTTCAACTTGAAGGGCCCAGATAAGATGATAACTTATGGTGGTTGTGGTGGTCAACTCTATGTGGCCTTGGCAATGGGTTGCACAGAGTGCATCTTTCTTGCAGTAATGGCTATTGATCGCTATGTGGAAGTATGCCAGCCTTTACCCTACACCATGCTTATGCATCCTCATGTCTGTTTGCATCTGGTGGCCATGACCAGCTCATTAATGCAGATGGTGCTCATCATGCAGGTTTCCCTTTATGAATGAAATGTCACATGTAATTAACCATCACAAAAATGTTTTATCCAAAGTCACTGTTCTATTTGGAGCAGTACTCAAGAATAGAGAGGGGGAGAGAAATAGATGTAGAGAGAGAGAGAAGATATATATAAAGATATATAGGGGAAAAAAATATATATATATAACTATCCATAAATAAAATATATAAATTTATATGTAAACATATATAAATTTTAAAATACTTATTTACATATATACTTTTTTTTAGAGAAGTTGTAGCTTTACAGAAAAATCATGCATAAAACTCAGTGTTTCTTCCTGCCCTATTATTAACACCTTGATTTTGCATTGTACATTTGTTACAATTGTTAAAATCACATTTTTATAATTGTACTATAAGCTATAGTCCATGGTTTACCTTATGGTTCTCTGTTAACACAAACTGTGACAGAATTTTATTGTGACATAAAGTTAACAAGTCTCTATACATTTATTTAAGTTTATTTACTGATTGGTCAATTGAGACATTCTTTTAAATTGTTTATTCTATTTCCTGAGTATGGATTGCACTGGTGGCAAAAATGGAAACAGATAGACCAGTTATCAGGTTGTTGTTACATAAAATAAATTATGGTTGTTTAAGTTATGTTGGTATGATGAGATGGGACAAATGGACAGGTCCAGGATATATTGAAGAACTTGGGCTAATAGAATTTATCATATGCTCAAATTATGGTTTTTCAAGTGGAGACTATGATCCCTAAGGTCTTGGTTTTGCTTGCTCTTATACCTTTTAGCATTTTGGCCATTTCTCCCAAGTGGGTCAGAATAGGTCAAATTAACAACATTATTTAGGGTGCTCTGGTAATAACCATAGTAGAGGACATTGTGGAATCTTCAACTCCCTCTCTACTACCAGGATCTATGAAGCTGAATTGCTAAATGAGACTGAGATGAATGAGCTAGGAAAGCAAGAGCAGAGGCTTACTAGAGCATCAAAGAAATGCTTGTTTGGTCTGTTTACAGCAAGGAATAGAAATATGCAAGCAGCAAAAATAAAAAGGAAAAATGAATGAATACAATAAAAACTCTTAAGTGTACAATTCAGAAGTATTAATTAAATTCATTTGTACATTCTCTTTGGAGAAATGCCTATTTAAGTCTTTTACCCATTTTTTAAATTGTGTGGTGGTTTGAAGCTATATGTACCCCAGAAAAACATGTTCTTAAACTTGATGCTTGTAAATACTAGTAAATTGCTCTCTCTGCTCACTGATTACTGTTGCCCACCCCACCCCCACTCTCACAATAGACAGCAGTGGGATCCAGTCCCTGACATAGCTTGCTGGTGCCAAAGAGAGAGACATAATAACCTGGTTCCCCAAGATTGAAGGGGGTACTGCACAAGACCAAAGCTTCTCATTGCTTTTGATTAGCTACTTTGGATCACTGGGGGCATGACCCTAAGAGCAATTATTGTTCCAATGCCTCCCCCTACCCCCAAAAAGTGGCAGAGGAGATGTAAAGAAAGAATGTTTCCTTAGAGCTGCAGAAGACAGTTGGACTACACTTGCCAGAAGGTGTTAAGTCAAGAAAGTATAGCTTTGGTCAGCCATGGAAGAAGCTCCTGGCATACTTTCTGGCCCCTACCTGAACCTCTACCCAGAAAGCTACTCTGACTGGTGCTGCCTTTGTGGCCTTGATCTGGCTGGAAAAGACTTACTTGGGAAACTCCTATCCATCTTGTCCTTCCTCCCACAATTTGTCCTACAGGCAAAAGCAGCTTGAGAAACTATAGCAGTGTGAAAAACAATTGAGGCAGTTGGGCTGGGGCAAAGACTCACCTGCCTTAAATCCTACAGTGGAACACCTGGGAAAGGAAGAAGGTCTGTCTCCTGGAAAAATGAGGGGACATTCAAATGCTTGTAAACAGAGGAACTCCTAAGGAAAGGAAAATAAAATCCAGGAAATAGCAATGAAGATCATACTTGTCTGGACATACAAAATACTTTTAAAAAATGATATTCAATATGCTGAATGAGATGAAGGAAAATACAGAGAGAGAACTAATGGTTTAAAGTTTATAAAGAACCAAACAGAACTACTGGAGTTGAAGATCACAATAACTAAAATGAAAATTTTCCAGGAAGGTCATAAAAGCAGATTGAAGCTGGCAGAAGAAAGAATCCATGAATTTGAAGACAAGAAAATTGAAATGAGTCAGGCTGTCAAGCAGACAAAAAGATGAATTATAAAAAGGGAAAATAGCCTGAGTCCTGTGGGATAGCATCAACTGCACAGGAAAATATATGAAAAATAAATCCAGAAAGAAATGAGAAGGTATTTATGATGGTATAATACAAAAAATCAAATGAATATGAAAGTGGACATTAATAGAAGAATTGAGGGACAAGATAAGTAAAAGACTTACAAAGACTAAATAGCAAAATGGCAGAAGAAAGTCCAGCATTATCAGTAGTTATTTTAAATGTAAATGGGCTAAACTCTCCAGTCAAAAGGCAGAGATTGACAGAATGGATAAAATAGCATCCCCAACTACATACTGTTTACAAAAGACTCACCTTATAATTAAAAACTATAAGTAGGTTTGAAGAGGATAGAAAAAACATACTATGCAAGTATAAAAAAAGAGAGAGCTGGAGTAGCTATAATAATATGATAAAATAGATTTTAAGCCTAAAACTGTTGCAAGAGATAAAGATGGCTATTATATACAGATAAAGAGTCAACTCAACAAGAAGACACAACAATAATAAAGAGCAAGGCACCAAAATATGTGAAACAAATACAGATTTGAAAGGAGAAATGATGGTTCTACATTAGGAGCTGGAGACTTTAACATACCACTTTCAACAGTGGATAGAATATTTTGACAAAAGATCAATAAGGAAATAGAAAACTTGAATGATACCCTAAATCAACTATATCTTCCTGGCATCTATAGAACACTTCACCGAACAGAATATACTTTATTCTCAAGTTCAAATGGATCATTTTCAAGGATAGACCATGTATTAAGTCACAAAACCAGTCTCAATGAATCCAAATTACCAAAAGTATAGAATATATCTACTGTGACCACAATGAAATGAAGCTAGGAATCAATAACAGAGGTAGAAATGGAAAATTCACAAATATGGGGAAACTAAGCAATGTACTCAACAACCAACAAGTGAAAGAGGAAATCACAAATTAGGAAATATCTTGAGGCAAAAGAAAATGAAAATACAAAATGTACCAAAACTTAACAGGATTCAGCATAGGTAGTGCTGAGAGATAAATTTATAGCTCTGAATACCAACATTAAAAAAGAAGAAAGAAGGATTGTGGCTGAAGGGGGTAGTCCAGGGATGTAAATATCAACTGAAAGAAAGCTAGAGAATAATCTAGGGACTGAATAGCATAGTGAACCTGGAGGTGAATGAGGATTGTGGTTAATAATACAAATACTAAAATTTTCTTCTATGAACTAGAACAAATGTACATCACTATTATAAGGTGTAAGAATATAGTGATGAAAGGTGCAAATACAATTTATGTAACTTATGGACTATAGTTAACAGCAATACTGTAATATTCCTGCAGAAATGTCAAAGAAGTTACTATATCAATGCTGCATGTCAATAATAGGGGGTAAGGGATTTTTTTCTTTTGGACTAAGGAAAAAGTTCAAAGGTTTAGTGGAGCAATGATAGCACAACTCTGTGATGAAAGTGAAAGCCACTAAGTATACACTTTGGATAGAATGTACAATCATGGGACTGTATAATACAATGAACCATGTGCTGGAAGATGGATTGTGGTTAACAGTACAGTATGAGAGTGTTCTCTCATGAACTAAAACAAATGTGCAATACTAATGCATAGGGTTAATAATAGTGGGTATATGTATGGAAAAAATATACCAGGGTGCACTATGGATCATAGTTCATGGTAATAGTATGATCATGTTCTCTCAAAATTTGTAACAAATGCTTCACAGCAATATAAAGTGTTGGGTGATGTGTGGGAATTCTGCACATTATGCATGATTGTTTTGTAAGCTCACAATTTCTCTAATAAAAAAAATAAAAACAGAAGATAAGAAAAAAGAAGAAAAATGTCAAAACAGAGAGCTATCCTCAAAACTGGAAGAACTAGTAAAAGAAGAGCAAACAAAACCCAATAGGAGCAGGTGGAAGGAAATAACAAAGCTTGGAATGGAGACCAATGAAACGGAGAATCAAAAAACAGTATATATCATCAACCAAAATATCAATATATTTGACAGACCTTTAGCTATACTTACAATGGAAAATGAGATAGAACAAAACTAATTAAAATTATAAATGAAAAGAGGGACATTTTTACTGTCCCTTTTTATTACTCCACTGAAATAAATAGGACTATCAGAGGATACTGTGAAAAACAGTACACCAAAAAATTAAGTAAGCTAGATCAAATGAACAAATTCCTAGCAACTCACAAACTACCTAGATTGATTCAGGAAGATATAGAATATGTCAACTAATCAATAACTACTAAAGAGATGAGTCATCAAAAACTTCCTAACAAAGAAAAGCCCAGGACCATATTATGTCACAGGGGAATTTTACCAAGCATTCCAAGATATTTAAGACCAATCTTGTTCAAAGTCTTCCAAAAAATTGGAAGAGGAGTCTAATGATTTGAAGCTATATATATGTACCTCATAAAAAATATATTCTTCATGTTAATCCATTTCTGTGGGTGTGGACCCATTGTAAGTAGGGTCTTGGAGAGTAGGATCTTAAGTTAAGATGTGATTCACCTGTTTCAGGGTGGGTCCTAATCCTCTCATGAGATTCTTTAAGAAAAGAATGAAATTTAGACAAAGGGAAAATGATGGAAGCAAGAAGCTGGAAACAAGGACACACCTGAAAGGAAGAAAGATACCAGCAGACACATCTTCCACCAGTTCTACCCTGGTTGCTGCACATTGTTCCATGGGACTCCATTATTTTGAAATAGTTGATTCAGACAGTTCCTCCCATTTAATCATTAGTTGTTCTGGTGAAGGGACTGTTTCCTGGAGCTCTCTACTCCACCATCTTCCCACAATTCCCCTGTATACATTATTCTTCCATATATCATTGTGCACACATGCCCAGGTTTCTCTAGGGAAGTTGTTGGCAGAAGCGTTGGGCCATATTGTATGCACATATTCAACTTTGTTACAAAATGCCAAAATGACTCCTAAACAGTTACACCATTATGTTTTCCCAATATCAGTGTATGATAGTGTGTACTGCTTCACATTATTTTTGCAAATCATGTTGTCAGCTTTTAAACTTTTGTAAATTTTGTATGTAGGTAAGTAATTGTATCACCTTTTAATTTTAATTTAGATTTCCCTCTGTGAACCTTTCTTTTACTAACTGACTTCTTTTATGAAGTACTTGTTCAATTATCTTGCCCAATTTTTCTATAGGATTTTATATTTGTATTGATTTCTAGAAGGTGTTAATATCTGCTGGACACAAGTCCTTAGTCATTTATATGTTGTTAAAGTCTTCTCTAACCAGTTAATATCTCCTTAACTTTCTTTTATGTTGTCTTTCATTAACTAGATATTCTTAATTTTTCTGTCATAAACTTCTCAATCTTATTCATGGTTGCTATTAACTTCTGTGTCTTGTTTAAGAAGAAACACATACAATGATAAACACCAATATTACTTTGTATTATTTTTATTTTTTTTCTTTCAACTTTTTGCATGTAATTGACTTGGCATTTCATTGTGTAATATTGAGACAGATGTGCAATTAAACTTTATATGCACATCTAATTGTCCCAGCACTAAGTATTTTTAAAATGTGTCCTTCCTCCACTGATCTGCAGTGCCAATCTGGTCATAAATCATGGGTAAGTGTTCCTGTTTCAGGGCTTTTCCTTCTTTCCATTGACCTGTTTTCCTATTTCTGCCCTGATATCATACACCTTTAGTTGTAATTTTAGGATGTCTCCATATTATGGTACAACAGGTTCCTCCATTTCTTTCCTCTTTTTCAAATGGGTTTTGACTTTTTCCATTCCATTGAATTTCCATTTAAAGTTTAGACTAGCTTGTCAAATTCCTTGAGGCTTACTTTTAATTTGGTTTTGTTATCACCTTGCATCTATAACTCATTTCCAAAGAAAAATCTTTCTGCCATTCTTTTAATTCTTTTTGGTTAATAACTTTATATTCTGTAATGGTCACATTGGGAGGTGGATTAGACAATTCCATGCACTCAATATGCCTTATTTATCTGCAGTTCTAATTTGTTCATCCATATTTGCCATATATATATATATATATATGAATGATAATGATAATTAAATATCCATGTCACTACCACCCAACTTAAGATACAGAATATCACCAATAGCTTTGAAGCCTCCTAAGGGGAATGGCATTTCTCTTTCTTCCCTCAGAAGTGAAGTATAAATTTTCTATTAAAATAAGCAAAAGCTACAATATTTTCACTTTACTTCAAATTATTGATGAGCTTATTTATTATAGGATGATGTCAAATAACATTCTATGACTCTAGTACTCTGACTATACTTCTGACTTTCTGAACACTATCACATGCCCCCTCTAAGCTCCAGCCTTGCAAAACTACTAAATGATATGTAACATGCTTTTCCCTTCCAGGTATTTTTGTCCATTATAATTCTTTTCCATGAAATGTTTCTTTTCTACTTTTCCTCATATTACTGGCTAATTATTACTTCTTTCTCAAAACTCTCAAAACATATTCTTTTCTTCAGATAGCTCTTTTGTGCCTTCAAAGTGTGGATTTAAATAATGCCTGCTCTTTTTTCTTACATGGTAACATAATACGTGGTACTGCATTGGCTACAAATCTTTTCTCTCTCTTTTGCTAGTGTGTGATCTACCTGAAGACAAGTTCACCATCACATCTCCATTTAGTGGCCAGAAGAAGATGAGCACTCAAGAAATGACTGTGGAAGGACATTTTGTATAATAATGACTAAATACATTTTAATCACATAATTTGATTTAATCTACCATGTGATTTTGGTTATTGAGGCATAAAATGGGAGATATGACACAGACTTTATGGACTCTACTAAGGGAGTACTATATTTACAAAACTAGTTATGTCATATTATTAAGTTTTATATAAGTTCATAATAAAGTATTCCAGATGTGAAGTAAATTTTGGTTGATTTAATAGCAATATGGGTGGAGAGATTAAAATAATTCTGTCAGTTAGCAATATTTATTGAGCAATTGTTGTATGTCAGACACTTTGCTCAATACTAGAAATAAGATCATACAAATATTCTCATTTCCTTCCACCACAAAGTTCAGAATCTAGAGTGGAAGTCAGGCATTAAAAATTGGTATGCAGTTTTTCAATTGTTTTTAGATGGTAGGTAGTAAAATAAAGCATCTTTAAAGATGGATTTATTTCCTCCTGGAAGTTTGGGCAAGGCTTCTGAGAAATGAATTGCAGAGACAGGACACACTGTGAGAAGAATATTCCAGTGTGAGTAGAGAGTAGGCTAAAACATCTCATTATGGGGAAGAAATTAAAATGTGAGGAACAAAGATAAAACACTAAGCAAGACTGGAGCAACTAGAAGCCAAGAAGTAAGCAAGGGGAAATTATTACAACTGAGCCTTGTAATCTGTGTTAAGAACTTTGAAATTAGTTTAAAAATAATGAGAAACAATTACTGAGATTTAAATGAAGATTCCAGATAGAAAGATGTGTTTTAGGATGGGTGAATGGATGGATGGATGGATGGTGGATGTATAGAGGGAATGATGGATGGATAAAGGATTGTGCATGTGTTCAATAAAGCCTTGAGAGCATTTTTGGACTTACTATTGAAATTTCAGTCTAAAAATTAATGTATCAAGTGATGAAATTTAAATACCTAGGGATGACAATACATTGGTCTCCTAGGATGTTCTTCTTTGGCCATCTTATATTAAGTAAGAATTTCCTGGTGGAGCATGATATCCCAAGGGAATTTTTCCTTAGGATGAGCTCTCTATACAATGTCCAAGCATCCATGCTTCAAGGAAACTGACAACTTCATAATAAAATGTGTTTATTCTCTAGACATCAGGGGAAGAAGAACATCTTTACCTACTACCAAGTTGTGCTTCTTTTAATATTGTTTGTTAAAAATACAGCATTTTTTATTGTCAACATTTTCTAGAAATTTAAAAAGTATTCTAAAATCTGGAAGATTACTAAGGAATCTTCTGGTTAAACTAACATACTGGCCTAAGAGAAATTCCCATGGTTTTAGAGTTGGATATAATGAAAGAGTTCATTCAGTTGCTATCTAGTTATGATCATAACTATCTTACTTCAGAGATATCTCCCTAAGGTGTCTGTAGCAGCTTCATTTCTGAGTCATGTTTTTGCTTTATTAATAATGCACTGTGGGGAAGGGGGGGACCAAGATGGCATTGATCTAGGTGGGTGCTCACGATTCAGATCTCCGGGGACGGCCAACTGTGGACACGGTCCTGCCCGAGGGTCTGTGCTGTGGGCGCACGGAGTGACAGGCTTGGGTCATCTAGCAGCTGGTAGATCGACGGCGTGGAGTGATCAGTGGAGATTCGTGAGTTCTGAGCCTACCTTTGGTGGTCAGCAGGGACGGCTGAGCCCCGCCCGCACAGAAAACGGCTGGCTGGAGCCACGGCTCCTACATCCGTGACTCCCGCTGCCTGCTGGCTTCTGGGAACAATCTGAGGGAGGGAGGGCTCTGACAGAAGGTGGAGAGTGGTTTAACTTCTGTGGATTTGGCTGCCTGGACCCCCTCATAGCTTTATTATTATTTTTTTTAATTTATTTTTTTCTTTTCCCCTGCCTCTGAAGCCCCTCCCGCCGCTCCTCCTCTCTCCCGCTG
>JAQZBX010015242.1:0-37731 GCA_029593785.1 Cabassous unicinctus
CCTAATTGCTTGAGCCACCTCTGCTCCCTGCTTTTTTGTGTCTCTCATTATGTTTTCCTCCTTGTGTCTCTTATTGCGTCATCCTGTTGCATCAGCTCGCCACGTCAGCCCATCGAGTCAGCTTGCTGGCTTGCTTGTAGTCTTTAGGAGGCACTGGGAACCAAACCCAGGATCTCCCATGTGGTAGGCGGGAGCTCAATCACTTGAGCCACATCCACTTCCCTTAGCCTACTTGTTATTGTGAGAGTATTCATAGATGGTATTTGCATCAATAATTAATTGCCTGCATCTATAATCAACAAAAGCGAATGACCTCAGCAATGTGAGTAGTCTCCTCATCCAATCAACTGGAGATCTTAAAAGCTGGAATAACTAAGGATTCCAGAGGTAAGAAGAATAATTTCTGCCTCAGCTTCAACATTGATTCTTACCGGACTTTCCAGCCAACCAGCTTCCCTTGAGGAATTTGGACTAAGAACTCCAGCATCACCTTTATTAGAGTTTTCAGATTACAGCCTGCCCTGTGGAGTTTAGCCTTGCTAGCCCTTCCTGTTGGTTCAAGGGAACTGCTATGTGTGGGCATAGCCTGGAGGACAGCCGGATCTCTTGACTCTTGTTCCAGGGTACTCAGCACCACAGGGTGTTGCCTTCCTCAGTCTACCAAACTTGTGCAGAAATTATTGAGCCTCACCTATGTATTAAACATAAGAAAATCTCTATCTTTTTTTTTTTTTTAATTTTAAACAGAGCATCAGGTTCAATTTAGGAGCCAAATTTTCAAAGCTTTCAACATGACAGACAAGTATCATGGAACATAAAAATAAGCATTTTTTGTTTTGCTTTTGACTGTTACCTTCCTTTCTACTCCTTTTTTTCCTTTTCCTCTTTGTTCTTTATATTCCTAGTGTTTTCCTTATCATAAAATTCCTCGTGGCTGGTTGTAGCAACTGGAAGGCAAAGGAGATAATCATAAGAGCCAGCTGGGGTAGAAGAGTGGGTGGTTGTTTGAGAAATGGCTTATTTTGACAAGAGCACTTAGGCAGCAGTGTGGGAGATAAACTATAGAGGAGGGCAGAGGCAGCCCAAAATTTCATACTCTGTTTATGACGTCTCTGAATAACGGTGCAGTTCTTCTGAGGCATATCCTTTCACAGATGCAAAAGACAGAGAAGACAGAGAGTAACTCAGAGTGCCAGTGTCTGGCACCATTAAGCAGGGGCCTCTGATTTAGATCTAAGACCACACACCTTGTTCCAACCTGTCAAGCCAGGCTCTGTTATTCTTCCTAGTACTGACCAAATTACAAGTCATCCATGAGATGTTTTCCTGTTTGTGCTCCATTTAAGAATGAGTGCTACCTCTCTCCATAAAGCACAAGCAGACCAGGACCCCTGAGATCTGCTGTGTTGGTGACTTATCCATTTTAACCCCACCTCCCCCACCATTTTTGCTGTTTTTGGGCCCATTTGCTGGGCAATTCTCTGTGTCTGTTTCCTGCCCTCTCTTCTCATCCTTCTCCTCCTGTCTTCACTGGGATTTGATCTTGGGAAACTCTGATGTGGGAGAGAGGCATCCTACCACCTGCGCCACCTTAGTTCCTGGTTTTTCAGTGCGTCTTGTCTTGGCGCTCCCTAGTGTCACTCTCCTGTTACGTCATCATCTTGCTGCGTGGCTCAGCGGGGCCTGGCACGCCCGCATGCGGGGCCTGAGGGCTCACCTGCTCTCAGGCCCTGACAGCGCGCCTGCTCACAAGACCTGGCGGCCCGCGCGCCTTCTATATTTTTCTTTATTTTACCGGGAGGTCCCGGGGATCGAACCTAGGTCACTCCATATGGGAGACGCACACCCAACCATTTGAGCCACATCCACGCCCTTATTATACATTTTAAACCAAAACATTCTGTTGCTTTTATTTTTTGAACTTCTAGTTAACAATGAAACAACTCTATTTCCAACTAACAAGATGCAGCTAACCTTTGTACAAGTGAAGAAGTTACCACTTTCGCCAAAATGTGGATATGCAGAGTCTCAGCAGTTATTATACCCTCACTGGCTATATAAATTTCTTCTCAACTTCAGTCACAGTCCCACTGCATTTTCTGTTACCTGAAAATTAAATTGTAAAGTTAATCTCAAATAACTTGCATATAAAATAACAGGAAGAAGGAGGGAGAAGAAGGAGATTATTAGCATACATAAATTAAGAGATACATATAGTAATAAGAAAATATGTAATTCTGTTATCATCCATCGTTGATATCTATGATTTCCTTCTTTGTCTAGCCATTCTGTATTTCCCTTACTCTCACTGTGAACCTTGGTTGATCAGGGTGTCTACCTGGTGGAGTGACTCAAAGCTTTATTCCTGAAGGGTCTGGGTCCTCATGAGTCCTCAATTGTCTCATGGGCATGAGACAATTTCTGCACATTCTTTGCTGGCAGAATCATTACAGGCAGGGAAGTTAGTTTCATATGTAAAGTATCTGTCTATTTCAGTGAGTACAAATCTCTGTCCTTTCCATAATGGGAGTAATCCAGTTAATCTACCTGTCACCAGATGGTTGGCTTAGTCCAACCAAGGAAATGCACCCTATTGGGGTTCAGTGTTGTTTTCTGCTGTTTGGAGAGTAGGCAATCACCAGTAGTGTTATTCAGGTCAGCTTAGGGAGGGAAAGTCCATCTTGTTGGCCCATGTGTGAGCTCCATCCATGCCACCAAGTTCACTTTATTCATGGGCCCATCGAGCAAACATCGGAATGGCTTGGGAAAGAGACTGACTGATGTCCATGGAGAACATCATTTCGTCCACCTGGATATTAAGAGCCTTCTCTGGAGAAGATGTGTTTTTGTGGGCATTCACTTGGGACATAAATATTTTCATAGTTTGTACCCATTCTGAGAGGTCTATCCAATACTTCTTCCCAAGACATCCTTGTCACCAAACTTCCAATTTTGTTCTTTCCAGATTCCTAACCATACAACTAAACCATTAGCAAATGCCCACAAATTATGGTAGATACAAACTTCTTGCCCTCTCTCAACCCAATGTACAACTTAAAGTTCTACTTACTGAGCAGATTTCCTTCAGGGTGTTCTGGATCACCACTATATGGGGCTGTTATGTTGCAACTGTACACTTTTGTGTGGTGCCAGCCAGATCATGCAGACCTAATTGTAAACCAGGCTGGAGTTTTTTCTTGCTCATAAGGAGGAACTCTCCAGAAGGTCATAGACATGGATTGAAGCAGAGGATGCAAAGCAACAGTCCTGAAGGAGTCTTAACCACCTGCTTATTTAATTTACTCCTGCATTCTGGGCCTACCTGAGCTTGGTCTCTGATATGCCATTTCCACTTGGTGATAAATTACTGCTGCACACATCTATACTTATGGCTAAGTGGGAAGCTCAGGCTGCATAGCACCTGATGTCCCCTAGTTAGGCTTTCAATCTTTCCCAAGGTCCAATAGTAAGACAAAAGCTGTTTCTCAAAAGGAGAATAGTTATCTTGAGAAGAGGGCACAGGTTTCCTTCAATCCTAACAGTCTGCACATGATTATTCTTTTATGCTTGATAGCATCTTCATACAGCATTATTATTTGCCATGGACACTTTGAGTTATAATTATATCTGTTGGATCATAAGATCCAAGTAGTAGAACAGCTTGCACTGGAACCTGGCTTTTTTGCAGAACCTTCTATTGTTTGGTCTTCTATTAAGAAGCAACCTTATAAGTGACTTTATGGATGGGTCAAAGCAGCACACTCCAAAGTGGTATATGTTGCTTCCAAGGCCCAAAAAAGACTACCAAGTGTTGTGCTTCTTTCCTTATGAAAGAGATTTAGAGATACAACAATTGGCCTTTCACTTTTTAGGGGATATCTAAAATGACCCAGATCATTAAACCCCTAGGAACTACACTAAGATGGCAGGCCTGTGAAAATTTTTTTAAAAAGATTTTATTTATTTATCCCTGCCCCCCGCCTGCCCCCCGTTGTTTGCGTTCACTGTCTGCTCTCTGTGTCAGCTCTTCTTCTTTTTTGGAGACACCAGGAACCGAACTCAGGACCTCCCATGTGGGAGGGAGGCACCCAATCATGAAAGCCACATCCACTCCCTGCTTGTTGTGTTTCTCGTTGTGTCTACTCATTGTGTCATATTGTTGTGACATCTCATTGCATCAGCTTGCCATGCCAGCCCTTTGCGTCAGCTCACTGTCTTGCTCGTCTTCTTTAGGAGACACCAGGAACCGAACCTGGGACCTCCCATGTGAGAGGTAGGTGTCCTACTGCCTAAGCCACATTCGTTCCCCTAGGGCTGTGAAATTTTATAGGAGTTTTCTTTCTCCTTTTAGCTGATGATTCTACCTTCAAAATATTTCCAGAATCTGAACATTTTTAAACACCTTAGTTCCAGCAGCTATTACTGGTAGTTTTACCTAGGAATTAATAAGAATCATATATTCCTCTTACAATTTTACTTATTTGGTGTTTGACAAAATTTTACATAGACTAGCTTTGGGCTCTATACATTTATTTATTTATTTATTTTTAAAAAAGATTTATTTATTTATTTATTTATTTATCCCCCCCTTGCTGCTTGTGCTTGCTGTGTCCATTTGCTGTGTGTTTTTTCTGTGTCTGCTTATCTCCCCCTTGCTGTGAGGTCTTGCTGCATCAGCCCACCGCGCCACGCGGGCCAGCCTGCCCTCACAAGGAGGCCCAGGGAAGCGAACCCAGGGCCTCCCATATGGTAAACGGGAGCTCTATCGATTGAGCCACACCCGCTTCCCTCTATACATTTAAAACCTTATCTCTCCTCCACTACCCACATATTCCAAGGCCAGGCATTGTAGGACACCCTCATATCAGGATACCACCTCTAGTACAACTTCCTGCCACGATGTCAGATGAGTTGGCACAATGGGTAACAGTACTCCTGGAAACCAGAATAGCAGAAAATGATCCTGAGCCACATAAATATACCCACTAACCCTAAACTAAATGTATCTCCAACTCATCTTCTCCTTCGGTGGATCCCCAAATGCTCCTTGTCCCTCCAAAACCATCCAACATGAGGGGAAGTGTGATGGAGGGGAAGTTGGAATGCAATGAAACAGGACCCATAACTAACAGCAATTAAATATCTTACTTTTGATTTTTTATAAAATCATATGACCATGTTATTCCCAGGTCTTGGAAGGGGTCTATGCAAGTGAAGAGTCCCAAAGTTTATTCTTCATTAGCTTCATGGCAAGTCTGCCTCTAGGGCCTTTGCCTCTTTCCTTTGCCGGGAATCTTTCTTCTCCATATATCCACAAAGCTCACCCTTCACTTTTTAAAAAACTTTGCTCAAATGCTATCCACTCAGGATATTTTAAACTGCAACCTGCTCCCTTCACCCACAGTTCCCTTTTACTTTTCTCATTTCCATAGCACCCGCGCCCTTTAGGTACTGTACTGTGTATTATGTCTCTCCCTGCTACAGCGTAAGCTGCACGAGGCAAGGATCTTTGTTTTGCTCTCTTAAGTTTCTCAAATGCCTGGAACATCGTACGTACTCCATAAAGATGTGGGAACAAATGTCAGAAATAAATAATGCTTAAATAAGTGAATGAACTAAAGGTAATCCAGAATCAGGACTGTGGTAATCTAGGATTTGGAAGTTTTAAAATGTCAGTTCTAGTCCAGACTCTTGCCAGTTATAGCCATGGCCAAGTCATTTAACCTTTCTGGGCCTCAGCTTCCCTCGTATATAAGATTAGGAGGTTATTTATTCATTCAATTAATATCCGCTGAGACAAAACTATGATCAAGACGACACAATGATGTTTTCTAGCAATCAAATCCCACTATCCTCTCAGAGCGCAGTACCTCCGCAGCTTCAAAGGGCGGCCCCCGCCCACTCTCAAGTCCAGGTTAAGCTCCGCCCCGACACAGCACAGCCCGCCTCCAGGGTGGAAGCCCTGCCTTCCCTTGTCGCAGTCATCCAATGGACGAGATACACGGTTAGGCGAATGCGAGGGCGCCTTTAGGTGTCTTCTTGGCGCCTGACCAGAGCCTTGAGGAATGCAATTCCTCTTGAGTAGACACGTCCCTGAGCTGGCCCTGACTTATGCAGAATCATACGCCCCCAAGCTCCTTCGGAAGGGTCGGCGGAGGCTCCTTGAGCGCCGTCGCTGCCCTTCCTAGAAGCCCTAGGTCTTCACTGGCCGATGCGCTCGCCCTGTGGCATTCTGGGAGTGGTAGTTTTTTCCCTTCCGGATCCTTCAAGGTAGCCTGGTGGTCCAGCAGCCCAGGACTACGATTCCCAGAAGGCCGGCGAGGCGCCTGTCGCGCGGCTTGCGCTGGAGCGAGGGCTTGCCGGGGCGGGTGAGGACGCGGGCTGGTGGGCGGGGACCCGGCAGGTGCTCAGCTGCTGTACGGGGGTGACGCCAGGAGCCCGCGGGCCGCCTCGGCCCCCAGCGACCCTGCCATGGTGCGCGCGGGCCCCGTGGGGACGCATCTCCCCACGTCCGGCTTGGACATATTCGGGGATCTGAGGAAGATGAACAAGCGCCAGGTAGGGGAGGCCAGGGTGGAGGTCGCGCCCGGGGTTCGGGGCCCGGCTGCGGAGGGTCGGGGCCTGCTTGGGTAGGCCCAGGCAAGGGCAGGTCCCCGCGACTGGGGCTGGGCCGGGACCCGAGCTCTCGCGGTGGGCTCTCGGCAGCCCTGGGTTCAAATCCGCACAGACCCACGTGTGGACGTGTGTGTGTTCTCTTGCACTAACAGGAGAACAGTTGAGGGTGGGTTTCCAGGAAGGGGACGAGACCAAAAACCCCGCCGTCTGGATGTCAGATGTGGTTGAGGTAGTGAGGAAAGACGATCCGGGCCTGAGTGACAGCTGTCTGCACACATTTGAAGGGCTGCCCCGTGGAAGAGGAAACATTTCTCTGCGGGGCTCCAGAGGCCTAACTGCCAGCGGAAAGGAGTTTCTTTCCATCTTGGGAAGAGTTTTCCTGATCGTCTGTCAGGACTAAAATTCCATGTGCCTAGAGAGCACACCAGTGGTGCTCTCCATAATTGCGGACCAAATCAGTGTTTCAAAAGGTATTCCAGAATCTCTCATTTTTTCTCAGCTTCCATCGTTCTTGGCTGGCTCCACCTTGAGTATGGGAGGCAGTTAGGATGGGACCTTTGGGCAGCTGGGATTGATTTCTCACTCCCCTGTGAGAGGACCTCAAAGGGAAACTTTCCTCTTTCTTTGTACTTGCCAGTCACTGGTCAACATCACTGTCTTTGGATCCTTATCTCTTCAAAACTGTATAAGGCAAGAGTGATTAGGGAGTGACCCAGAAGCCCTCTCAGCAAGGAAAAATGCGATTGTTTAAGCCTCTAGATAGAGAATGCAGTATATCATACTGCTATAAAAATGAATAATAAATTATATTAAGAAAATGGGACCCTCCTACTGGGGGAGTTTGATTGTCTTTGAAAATGGTGTTGATTCTGATTATTTTGACTGCATCCTGTTTCATTTATTCCATTATATTGAGGAGTGGGATGATGGGGTCATGGCAGGGTGCAACTTATTCGTTAGGGCATATGTACAAATCCCCTCCCATGCCAAGTAGAATTTCAGGTGAGTGCAGAAGTGTGAAAGAGTTTGGTGACTTGGATTTCATGAAATATGTCTTAGGAACTCCTTGTTTCTAGACATGCATAGCTGGTTCGCTCCTGTAAATTTTTCTCATTAAGATGAGCTGTAATAGATTATTTCTAGCTTGAAAAACTAACAACTAATGCCCTGAGCATTGCTGCTGTTCATGAGAAGAGCCTCCAGGAAATAGTGCTTCATTAAAAAAATGTAAACTTACTGGGTAGGTTTTAAAAATGTCTCTACAATCGGTACTGAGTACTGACGCTTATGATTACAGATTACCAGAGAAAGCCTTGTGATGTGCTCATCAATCCCCAAACCAGTTTGACTTTTGAAAGATCTTTGTGTTCCTTCTCTCAATGATAAGGCCTATCAGTAACTGGTTGCATTGCTTATGTTTTACTAGTCTCATTAAAATTCACAAGCTCAAGCCCACTGCCTCCTGGTACTTTTTAAAACTTTTTTTAAAGCTTTGTCCTTCTGCTTGTTTCTTTTTCTATCCCATCATCTTCCCGAAACAGGCATGTTTTGACACCTTGTCAGGAATGTATACTCCACCAATCTTGGAAGTTGGACTGCCTTTCTCTGCTGCCCATTTTTTACTATTAAAGGCAAGAGCCACATGCAAGACAAGGGCTCTTTGTTTTTGCAATGTGGAAAAGAGGAAGAACTGCAGCTACTGGCATTTCTACTGCTCTGTCAGTCAGAATATCTGGTTTGAAATGCTTGTTTGAAACTCTTATCTTGGCAGTTTCATCTTTGGTTGACAATTACTGAGCGTTGGCTTCTTTCAACTCAGTTGGGGTACTTAAGTGTTGAAAATACAAAGTTGATAGGCAAAGATAAGTAAGAAGAAAAGACCAGTGGTGGTGTATTTATAAGATTCCTTTCAGCCTATCAGTAGTTCAGTTAAAATTATGTTTTCAGATCTTGGGATTTCAAACCTAGACTCAGATGAGTAGGTTCCTTAAAGGTAGGGTATTAGAAGCATAATAAGTGATTTTCCAATTAGCTTGATTGTTAGGTTTTTATATTATTGGCCATTTCTTTTGCAGGTAGATGTCTTGCTCAAAGGAAGTTGTTTTGAAGAATTTATTTTACTTCCCCTCAGTGAATTTTTCAAGCATAGAAAATCTTCCAGAAAAGATATTCTTAATATGAGGTCTTTATTAGATAAGTGGGAAGATTTTATAATTTGCTTTTATCATGGTGGAGCCAGATGGGTTGAAAACCTGTTTAAAAATGGCAGTCTTTGAAATTGTAGCTTGGGGCTTTCATACGCAGATTTCTAATTCATAATGGACCAATAGTTATTATCAAATCCTTTAGGTCATGTGGAGGAGGTGGGGAGGTTTTTGAAAGTGAGTTCCAGTGAACAACTTCTGCTTTAAATTGATGTGATTTAAAAGGCTCGTTTTACTTGAGTAGCAACGATTAACGTTTTATAATCTAACACTTTAACATTGTCTGCTTAGCACCAGTTTCCTTTTTCCCTCTCTTGGGAATATAAAAATTGTTGCATAATTTGCTGTTAACACAGTTAACAAGTAATTTAAAGAAATTGTGTGTAACTTTAATTTTGAATTATATTTATTTGCCCGTTTTTATTTATTGCATCAAAAATCTTAACAATTATTTAAAATCACTCTTTATGTCCCCCTCTTTCATTTGTATCCTTCATACTTGCCTCATCTTACATAATTCCACAGATGTTTGTAATATTAGCAGGGAGACAGTTTTGTGCTCTGCTTTTCCCATCTTATATCAGAATATGTTTTCATGTTTTGTCATACTTCTTCAAAATGATAATTTTAATGACCATTTAATATTCTGTCAAATTATATTTCCTTTTAGCCCTTTTTTCCATTCAATTTTGGATTCAGTCCATGCTAATTATAGGAAGTTTTTTGTGTTGTTTTTTTTTAAGAGAATAGTTTAAAGAAAATTCAGTTACTCATAATTCCACCACCCTGAGATAACATCTCTGTTACAATCTTGGCTGATCTCCTTGTGTTTGTTTTACAGTGTTGAGATCCTACTATATTTTTCACTCAACATATCTTTAAGTGTTCGGTCTTGTCATTAAAATTCTTTATGCATTGTTTAAATAGTGGCGTAATATGCCATAATTTACTCAGTTATTTCCGTATTGTTGCTCATTTATTTCCTTTTCCCTCTTATTAGAAATAAGGCTGTGATAAATATCTTTGGGTGATAATTCCCTATCCGCCTTTATTTTAGACAGAATTCCTAGAAGTGGGATTACTGGGCCAAGAGTAAATTCTTGATACTAATGCCAAGTTGCTTTCAGAATGGTTGTATCAAGTTGCATCTTCACTACACTGTACCCTTGCCAGCACTGAGTATTACCATGAAAAGGAACTCTTTGACTTTCCTAGGCAAAATAAAAAAGGGTGTGCAGGGAGAGAAGTATTGGTTTGAACATTTTAAGTGTTTGACACTTGTATTTCCTCTTTGGAAAACTATCATTTTAAGCTTTTACCTCATTTTTTGCTGGGTTATTAGTGCTTCTCTTACTAGTAGTTTGATTGCACCCACCATGTATTAAGGATATTTATTTTTATCACTGTTTGTTCAACAAATTGAGTAGTTTTTGCCAGACCTGTGCTGAACATTGGAGATGTAGCTCTGAACAAGGCTGAAATGATTCATGCCTTTGTGGAACTTAACAGATTAGTGTGAGAGACATGTTAAATAATTGTATGTATAGTTAGGATGGTCATAGATGCTATAAAGAAGTACTGTGAGAATACATAACAGGAGGATCTAGGTGGTCTGTAGCAAGGTTGGCAAATTCCAGCCCAGTGCTTGTTTTTGTAAATAAAGTTTTATTGGAACACACCTATGTTCATGCTTTTATATATTGTCTATAGCTGCTTTCCTGCTACAATGGCAGAGTTGAATGGTTGTGACAGAGACTCCATGTCCTGTAAATCTAAAATATTTACTATCTGGCCAGGTACACAAAAAGTTTACTAACTCCTGTCTGGAGGGTCAGGGAAGAACTGACATTTAAGGTAGGACTTACAGGTGAGTGAGTGGTAGGTATACTGAGGAATCTAGGGAGGGATCCTTCTGGACAGACAAAATAGTGGAGTGAAAGTTCTGGAGTAGAAAGGAACATGCTGTATATGAGGCACTGGCAGAATCCACCCATGCACCTAGAGTGGAATGAGCTTCAACAACTGGAGCTGGGGAGTAGGGAGGGCCTCACACAGGGCCTTAGAAGCCATATTGAGGTTTGGACTTTAATCTCAGAGTAAAGGGATGCAATGGAAAGGCTTTAAGCAGGGTATAGATATGACCAGATGACCAGATTGCATTTGAAAACAAGTACTGAGTATAGCTTGGAGAATGGATTGGAGAGGTATGTGTAGACATCAGGAGTCCAGTTAGGAGGCTTTTTCAGTGGCCCAGATGGGCTGTGTTGGTAACTTGGATGAGAGTGGTGGCAGTGGGAATGGAGAGAATGGAACAGATTCAAGAAATGTTTAGAAGGTAGAATGTATGGAAATGAGTGGGGGGATTGAATGGGTGGACACTGGCTCCTGAATTTTAACTTAAAACAACTTGTGGTTGGTAATGCCATTTATAGAGGTAGAGATTACTAGCACTGAATGATTTTTGGAGGTCAGTTTTGACTTGTTGAGTTTGAGGTATCTTTAGAGATATCCAAGTGGAAATGTCAGGTAGGCAATTGGAAATCTCAATATTGGGAGTAGTTGGCACAATGGTATCAGTACTAGCACTTAAGTTCAGGTAGAGGAGGAAGAACTGGCAGGGAAGACTTGAAAAGAAAATGGTCAGAGAGTGGGTGAGTGTGCCGCCCTGGAAGCTAAGGGCAGTGGCTTTGCAGAAGTGATCATCCATGTTGAAAGCAAGTGAAGACTGACAGTTGTCCGTTGGTGAGAGTGGTGACTGATACAGTAGGTTGAAGAGAGTTTATAGATGATGAAAAAGTGGGGAAACCTAGGATGGAAGCTCTTTTGAGAAGTTTGAATGTGAAGGAGAGAATGAGAAGGGGAAAGCTGGAGAGAAGGTATGAGGTGGAGGAAGGATTTGAGCTGGGAGAGACGGAAGCTGATGGGAAGAAGATGGGAGAGCGCCTTGGTTCTCCACCTCCACTGTGCATCTGAATCCCCTGATGAGCTGTTTATAAAGCATGGATGCCAGCCTCCCCTTCCCATTGATGCCGTTGGTCTGGGATGGAGCTCCTCAGATGAGTCTAATGTGCATCCAACATTGAGAGCCAGTGGTCTAAAGTGTAGTGGTTTGCAAAGTACAGGCCCCAGACCAGCAACTTCAGCATCATCTGGGAACTTCTTTGAAAGGCAACGTCTCAGTCCCCACCAGGTGATTCCAGTTCATGCTAAAGTTTGAGACCCATTGCAGGTAAAGGAAGGTCTGTGCTCTCAGAAGTCAGAACCCTTTAAATCTATCTGGCATATCCCCAATAGGACTTCCTGAATGTCTTCAACCCCCATTTCTCCAGGCCTAGTGCAGCTTTATACTGTATTCAATCCTCAAAAGGAATCTACAACCCCACATTCTGTCTCAGTTAAGTTTAAATTTGGATATTTGAGGAAAACAGTGAACTGTAGAGCCATGTGTTCAAGATCCTAGTTCCAGACTCACTTCTGAAAGATGTTCTAGAAAATTGGTAGGGCAAGATGGGTTGTATCTAATTTTACTCCCTCTGGAACACTACTAAAATTATAGTAAAGGGATTTTAAAAAGTCATCAATGACTCCAAAATAGGAAGCTCAGGAGAGGAAACAAGATAATACTAGAAACCAAATACTAGAACCAGAAAACAGATGGAAGTGTAACTGACATAACCTGAGAAAAACAAAATTCTCAGCCGTGATAGGGGGAGCTGAGGAAGAACTCTTCACTGTTTGTGCTGCAGATAGACTTCACCTCATAGACTTGGAAGTGAAGGGGAGGTGAGGCTAAAATAAATTAGATGGGTGAAAAAGCAGTTAGATGCCTAGCTGTCCTCCCCCACACCACACAGACGGCTCCCCCCTTACAGGTAGAGGTCTGGATTAAGGTTGTGAAGTGCAGGCTAGTTTGCTGGGAGGGGGCAACAGAAGGTCTCTGGATTAAGGGCTACCAGGCCTAGTTGAGGTTGTGGACCCTGTACCACGATTGACTGCATACTGCATGCCTGTGACAAAAAGAGAGAAAGTGAAAAGGTGGAGGTCCCCGAAAAAACTAGAGGCTGACATGTACGTGAGTGCTTAGGCCAGAAGAAACGGCAGGTACGGTCAGGTCAGGTAGAGGGCTAACTGCATTAAGAGATGGGGGGTGGGGATAAAGCAGTTTCAGGTGATGGTAAACTCCAGGGTGGCTCGTGGAGGGGAGGATGTGGTTGGAGATGAGGGGGTCAAGGAACTGAGAAGCCAGAGGGCTGGATGGGCTGCCCACATGGCTCTCAAATCACCTGGGACAACCGCAGGTGTTGTGAAGAGGAGGACTGAGTTGGGGACCTAAGCAAGGCAATGCCCGGGGGGCTATGTTTTGAGTGGTACTTGGCATAGTGGCTTTAGGCTTGAGTCACTATAGCCTCTTGGAGGACGGTGGGCATTTGGGCCTAACAGTTCAGCTCCAGCCTGACAGGGTGCTTGTGATGTGAGCAGGTGTTGCCTTTCCTCTTAGTCCCCTTGGCAAGTATGACAAGTAGCTTTCAGCAGGAAAGAAGCTGGTGCTTCAGGTATGACAGGTAGCTTTCAGCAGGGAAGAAGCTGGTGCTTCAGGTATGACAGGTAGCTTTCAGCAGGGAAGAAGCTGGTGCTTCAGGTATGACAGGTAGCTTTCAGCAGGGAAGAAGCTGGTGCTTCAGCATGTGAGGTTCAGGGAGATAGGGAGGACAAACCATGTGGGCCTTAACTCAGGACCTGAGGTGGAACAAGGTCAGCTCAGCACCTCTTTGTCATAGCTAACGTAGCAGTAGTGATTATATATGGATTTGAGTGACTCTCCCACCTGTGTTCCTAATCAAATATTTGTTGTTCACCTTTTGAAAACACTTATGGAAAATTTAAACATCCAGGTATTTAAATTTTTTGTTTGCTTTTAAAAGGTAATTTTAAGATGCAGAGTGGCCTCATTGCTAAGCACTCTCATACTGTCCATTTGAAGCAGAATAGTAGTGAAGAGGTTAGGCCATGTGCGATTATTAGTGCTGTGGCTCCTATAAAGCATTTGAGGCCGCCCTTGACCATGGGGCCAGTGGGTAGTCTAGTTGAATCCCGCTGTGTGTGCTAGAGTCTCAGGGTTAGACCTGTGTATACTCCTGAACCGTAGTCAGTGATTCTAGTCTGCAGCGGGAGGCTCTAGTGGTAGAACATGAGTTATGGAACCCTTTACACTTTAAGGTGATGGGAAGACTTTGAGAGGTGAGTAGAGCCTTACTGAGGCTTTAATAAAGCAAGTCCAACTGATCTGGAGTTTTTCCCTCCTTTACTCTCACTTAAGGAGAGATGATATTTGGAAGGTTCATTCCATGGACAAAAAATTAATACTCCCTCATTTTGTACTTTGTGTGAATTAGTTTTGTGTCCTAAAATACAGTTTTTAATATGCCTGTATCCAGCTTAGGGTTGGTGAATATTCTGCCATTGGTTTTCACTTTTGGATTGGCCTTTTCTCTTCCAGCTCTACTACCAGGTTTTAAACTTCGCCATGATCGTGTCTTCCGCCCTCATGATATGGAAAGGTTTGATCGTCCTGACTGGCAGTGAGAGCCCGATCGTGGTGGTACTGAGGTAGGTCTCCGGGGCCGGCCTCCAGGCACCTCAGCTGCTGCTCCAGGAATGAGGGCCAGTTTGCCTTAAGTGAGAAACCTAGGTGATGACCAAGAATCAATATTTTAACTGGATTAAGGATTCGTATATTCTTTATTGATGTTTGTTTTAAGAATTTTTTTATTTCTTTCTGATTTGCCATAAAAATTCTTATCTTTTTCAGTAGGCATTTTGGAGCTTTACTCATGTTGATACTAGTGCTTCAGAAATTGGGCAATATATTTGCTCCCATATTTTAAATAACATTTTAATCCACTTAAAATGACAATTTACTTATATAATAATATAGTATTAATGCATTATTTGTGCACATATTGTTATTTAAACATAACTAATTTGAAAATATTACTTGATTTTCCTTGTACCAAATAGGCAGGGAGTGTGTATCCCCCGTGCCTAGCATGGCAGCTAGTATTTTTTTCCAGCTTCTTCAGCAATACTGTTGTAGATTGTTACTTTCTTCTCAGGGCTTGTGAAAGTACAGCTTGTTTATTTTAGAAAAGGTAATACTGCAGTTGATTTCATGCTATTACAAAGTCATCCAAGGGGGAAAATTTAGCAATTTGAAATGCCATATTTGGGAGCTGTTAGGTACTTCAAGATACTGTCTGCCAATTTGTTTTAGATCATTGAATCTTTTTTAAAACTTATTTTTTATTGAAAATACATATGACATAACACTTCCCATTCTAACTACTCTCAAGTGTACAATTCAGTGGTGTTAGTTACATTCTCAACGTTGTGCTGCCATCACCACCATCCATTACAGATCCTTGAACCTTACAGTTGGTAAAGACAGGAGCCCTCTGTCTTACAGGTACAGCAGTGGGCTGTAGCAGTGACTTGTTCAGGGTCGCAAGTGGACCAGTGCTGGAGCCAAGTCCAGCACACAGTGGTCCTAGCTCTTAAGTCAGCTCTCCTTCCCTCCACTGGGCCCCGCTGCCACATCATGGGGCTGCTGCCATGGCCCAGGCTTCACCAGGCCGCCCTCATGTGCCTGACTAAGGGGCACCCTTCTAGAGATAGTTTTCATAAATTTAGAAGCCTTAGAATAGCATAGCTCACACACACAGCTAAGAGGGACCTCTAATTCACTGGAGTTCACACTGTGCTCTGGGAGTCCCCTGGGGACGGCTGGCTAGATTAGGAGGAAGAAGGAGACCAAGCTCATGGATTCTAGACACTCTGGTCCTACTTCAATTGGGACAATGCCACCTTTATGTATTTTATGTGGTTATACTTCCTGTTAAGATTTCATTTGAAGGACGAGTTTTAAGGCTTACACAAAGAGAAGAAATGAAACCCTCAAATTTGGATGAGCCCTCTCACTTTTAAGGAACCTGAGGCCCCATCACTTGGCAATCACAATTATATTGGCAGAACCAAAACTAGATCTGGGATGTCCTGGCTCTCTTAAGTCACACAGCCACATTTGCACACAGAAATCATTGTGAAATTGCACCACTTGTGGCTGCTTTAAAAAGCATCCATTATAGTTCTAAAGCAATTTAGTTAGTCAGTATAAACCACTGACATCCACAAGGGATGGTGACCCTGGAGAACACTGACTTTGAGGGAATTCCGGGCCCGAAGAAGGCAAGTATAAGCAGATACATATAAAATGAATTGTGTTTTGATAATTTCAGCTTCCACTAGATTATAACTGCTTTGAATCCATAAAGATTTTTGGCATGGGGTTGGTATCATGTGGGATTATTTATTGACCTTGACATCAAAAACTGTCAATGTTTCTTTTAATTGGACTTCTTGTCGAATATTATCAAAAGGATACTGCTACAGGAGTCAAAAGACTTGGGTGTGAATTTTCTCCCAGTCCTCGGCTTGGCTTTAGGGTTGGGCATCCTCCCTAAGTTGACCCATTTGTTTGCTGAACAAGTACTTCAGTCTTACAGGTGCTGAGAAGATATTATAAAATTAAAGAATTGCCCTAGAGTGTTATTAACCAGCTTTAAGGATCTGCAGTTCTGAATGAAAACGGTAAAGAATTTAGAGAGGCAGGATTTTTTTAGACTAAAAATTGCAGCTTTTACTACAATGTCTATATTTTTCTTGGTAATTTTTCTAACTAATACAGACTGTAGAGGGGACTGCTAGCGTTCTTTTCGTACTTAAATCATTTGCATTCTCACTTATCATCTTGAGTGGGCAGAAGGAAAGCACACTAGCTTGCTTTATAGCTTATATGATTTGCTTGACTAGTGATGAAAGTTTAACCTCTAGCTGGTATATTCTTATTTTATTCTTTATGAAGTGCAGTGTTCATCTTTTGAATGCAGATGGTCCTGATGTTTGTTTTGTGTCTCCTTCTAGTGGCAGTATGGAGCCAGCCTTCCATCGGGGAGACCTTCTGTTCCTAACGAATTTCCTGGAAGACCCCATTAGAGCTGGTGAAATAGTTGTTTTTAAAGTTGAAGGACGAGACATTCCCATAGTTCACAGAGTAATCAAAGTTCATGAAAAGTAAAGAGGCTTTACTTCTTTTTATATTGTTTTTAAATTTTTGGTAGAAAGTTTTAATGATTAATTAGAAAGTAGAAAAAGCATGGAATTATGTTCCTAGTTTTGCCATTTACTAATTGGGTGATTTTGTGGCCAACCATTTAACTCAGTCTGTGAGACAGAAGTGATAATACTTTCCCCATGATAATTCATAGGGCTATTATGAAAATTAAATGAACTGATATTTATTGAAGCACTCCAAAAGCTTAAATTGCTGCACAAATGTAAGGGGGAATGTATTACAGCATATTAATTATTTGAAGGAGTCTTAAAGAAAAATCATACCCCATTGTAACCAAGTATTATTTTGATGTGGGAATTACTTTCTGAAATACAATTTCTCCATGCCACTTTAGACAAAGTATTCTTAGCAGTGATGCTAATCCTGGGGGGATAAAAATTAATTTTCCTAACTCATCCCATGATTGAGTCATTACATATCCTGTATTAATTCTTTCCCCCAACAGACATGGTTTTCCCTTTTGTGCCACTAATTAGTTAAGATTCTTCTTGGGAACCAGAAACATTTACTTCTAGCTCAAATATATTGAGTTCCCATGAGAGAGTACTTATGTGATTTGTTGAAAATGTTACATTTTATGTACTTGGTTATTCATTCACCTTTACGCAGCATAGTACAGCATTTTTACCTGCATAAGTTATGGAATTAAATTTAGGTATATGTATATGTGTGTTTTCAAAATAATGGAACATTTCTTACAGTGTGTGTGTGTGTCATAATTATATGTGGGAAGCGGGTGTGGCGCAATGAATAGAGCACCCGTTTACCATATGAGAGGCCCCGGGTTCGCTTCCCCTTCCCGGCGCCTCCTTGTGAGGGCAGGCCAGCTCGCGCTGAGCCGTGGGCTGATGCGGCAAGACCTCACAGCAAGGGGGAGATAAGCAGACACAGAGAAGACAAGCAGCGAATGGACACAGCAGCACAAGCAGCAAGGGGGGGGATAAATAAATAAAATAAATAAATCTTTAAAAAAAGTAAAATAAATAATAATAATAATAATAATTATATGTGTATTTGCAGTATTCGATTCCCATTCCATTCACTGTTTCCAGGTGTTCCTCTGAAATGTTGATCCTTAAAATACTTCATTTCATTCTAAACATTAGAACGATCTGGTTTCAGTTTGCATTAATACACTGGTACTATTCTAATGATTACTTGATGTCTACTTGTTAATGTACTGATGAAGAAATGTGCTCAATCATAATGTAATGGTACCTGCACCTGATTTTAAAACAATTACTAAAGATGAAATATTGCTTAGAGTTGAGGAAATATGATTATTTGCTGTAATTTTCATGAATTGTGAGAGACTCCAGGAATTTTTTTGCTCTTGGTTTTCTTTATAGGCATGATTGCAAATCAGCTTGATTCTATTTTATGTGGTTTCAAATCTTTATGGGCTTTGAATATTTTATCTAATTAGAATAGTGTGTATTTTCATTTGTCTTACTTTAAAAAGATCCTCTTTATAGTGTTTCTGGTGTGAAGGCTGACTGAGCACCAGTCATGAATGCTTAAAATTTATCCCACATGTCCCTTTAACTCAGTGGTTTTATGCCATTTGTGATTCCTGTTTCCTCACAAACTTGATTTTGTACCACTATGCTCAGTAATGAAGGAAGTAATGTACCAACACATTCTACCTTAGGCAAGGAAAAGTAAGTGTGTGGAGAGCTAAGAGCACACTTGTACCTTGTGCTCACATCTGTGATCCAGGACCAAGTTCATGTCTAGAGTGAAGAGGAGGATAATCCATATTAAGAGGTTGGTCCTTGAAGACTAAGGAAGCATGAGAACAATTCAGGTCCAACATGTAATGTTAAAACAGCTTCACGTCCCGACTTCTGACTATTCTGATTTGAGGGGAAACAACTGGAATGAGCCTGGAAATAGCTAATCATCAGCAACATGTCAGTGTATTATGAATCTGGACTTGAAAGAATGGCACAGTAGTTGATTCACATGATCTTGTCCGTTGAGGAATGATATTAATGCTCTTGTCTTCAGTTTTAAAAATAAGTATGGGGGAAGCGGGAGTGGCTCAGTCGATAGAGCCCCCGTTTACCATATGGGAGGCCCCGGGTTCGCTTCCCGGGGCCTCCTCGTGACGGCAGGCAGGCAGGCCGGCCCACGCAGCCTAGTGGGCTGATGCAGCAAGACCTCACAACAGGAAGCGGGTGTGGCTCAACCGATAGAGCCCCCGTTTACCATGTGTGAGGCCCCGGGTTCGCTTCCCGGGGCCTCCTTGTGAGGGCAGGCCAGCCCGTGCGGCGCGGTGGGCTGATGCGGCAAGACCTCACAGCGAGGGGGAGATAAGCAGACACGGAGAAGACACACAGCGAATGGACACAGCAAGCACAAGCAGCAAGGGGGGGATAAATAAATAAATAAATCTTTAAAAAAATAATAATAATAAGTATGGTACCAGCTTCTTTTTAATTCCAAGATAGCATGAAGTGAGAAGTAATTCTTTATTGTGTGCTCTGCTTGAAGCTAATCCCTGCCTTAACAGTGTTATTCTGCTTTGCCACAGTCTTCCACTGTCAGGGTTACTTGAGTATTTTAGAATTTAAGTGTACAAAATTGTCATTAGATTTGTGCTTCAGTTAAATGGTTATATATAAGCAATCACCTTAGACCAAAGGAAGATCAAGTTATCTTTGACTCCTTTTCTAAATGCTCATGGATGACTGTAATATTTTGGGTAAATGAATATTTTTTAATGATGCTGTGATGAAAAAAATTTTTGAGAGGATATTATTTTGTTTTCCAGAGATAATGGAGACATCAAATTTCTGACTAAAGGAGATAATAATGAAGTTGACGATAGGGGCTTGTACAAAGAAGGGCAGAACTGGCTTGAAAAGAAGGACGTGGTGGGAAGAGCAAGAGGGTGAGGATTAACTTTTAAATTATATAGAAGGTTCTGGAACCAGAAAGATATTTAGAAACAAAGAAACTAAATTTATAGAGTACATTTATAGGGTAATAGAGTCATTCATTACAAATATTTATATCAGGAGAGTTCTAAGTAGTTTTAGTTTACACTTCTTGAGAACCTGAAATCTAAGTATATTACCTTTATCTTGGGTTTAATTCTATTTTAGAACTAAATCCTCACCTAGAGATTATATGTGGAGTTTAAGTAATAACTTAGAAATCCTTCCAGAAAGAACCACTATGTAACACTTAGTTGAATGTTCTAGAAACTCTGTGTCTACATAGATGTGTGTGTTTGTATGTATATAAAATACATGATTTTATATGGAAACATATTTTTTCACCTAACAGGAAGTTGGAAAAAGCTTTCTGTGTCAAATCTGTATTTCTTTTTAAATACTTACCTGCTGTTGCATTGAGTATCATAACTTTTTTAAAAAACTTTTTGATGGACATTTGGATTATTTCTTGTTTTTCACTATTAAACAGCTCTGTGATAAATATCTTAATATTCATCTTTGCATAACTGTCCCAGCAGTAACTTCTGCTTTTGATTGACACAGCAGAGAATGTCCTCTTATTAAAATGCCAAAGAAAGAGATTCTATTCCTCTCTTGGTGACCCTTTCTCTGTTGAACCCTTGTTCAAAATGTCTTCCTTTTGTCTTACCTAAATCCCACTAGTTATGGAAGGCTGGAGAACACTGGTTACCAGTTTCTAAGATTTGATTTATTAATCAGATTGTGGCTTAGGGTCTCTTTCTACTCTTTCCACCCTCTATTCATCTTTTAGCCATTTTATTACCCTATTGCATTTCCACTTGAAGATCTGGAGAGAAAGAAGAAAGACCTCTACTGGTCAATCCTGCTATTTCTAGATTCTGGTGATGGGCTCTGGAAAAGAGAAAGATTGAAGCTACTGATTTAAATAAGACTGGAGGGTCGTGGGCGTGTGTTACCTTGTTTCCCATTAGTAGAGACAATTGAGACTTGGGTAAAATTGATTTCCTGTTGATATTAATTTTGTCAACATAACCATTGGCTGGTTTATGCTCTGAACCTTCTCTCTGGGATCATAATCGTGTTTGGGTATAAGTTAGGGGATTCACTATTGGATTCACTGCCCAAAAGACTTGTTTGTTACATCTGAAAAGCACTCTGAAATGACAATGATGATGATTCTTTAAATTACAAACTCATTTAAAAGTTTTAACTGACAGCAATTTTTATATAAGCTATCTTAATCTTCTCTACTAAAATTAGAACTAGATTTGTAAAAGTTGCCCAAAAGTGACTCAGCTAATTATCTTAATTCTGTTGTAGTGAATGCAGGAAGCAAAGACAAATAGCATTGCTAGCTCAAATCAGGTGCCTGCTTAAAAATATGTCCTGGCTTTTTAGTCCGATTCTTTTTACCAATAAAGTCTTTTGAGACTGGGGTGAACATTGTCCTTACAGCCCCAATCTGTGGTCTTCCAAGAACTATGTTTCCTAAGGCTAATTTATAGTGTTTTCAAATGCTGCTGTCATCATATTACCAACAATTTTAATATTTTTTACTTTTTATCCCGTAATTTAGGTTTTTACCATATGTTGGTATGGTAACCATAATAATGAATGACTATCCAAAATTCAAGGTAGGAATTCATGTGTATGTCCGTGTATGTATTTCCTTTTAAGTGATGGAGCTTTTACTCGTGCAACTCTAAAAAAGCAGTCTTCTTAAAAAAAATTTTTTTTTTTTTCAATGTTTTAAGATTATTTATTTATTTATTTATCCCCCCCTTGCTGCTTGTGCTCACTGTGTCCATTTGCTTTTGTGCCTCTCTGTGTCTGCTTGTTTCCCCCTGTTGGGTCGTCTTGCTGCGTCAGCTCACCATGCCGCGCTGGCTGACTTGCCTTCACCAGGAGGCCCTGGGAACCGAACCTGGGGCCTCCCACATGGTAGACGGGAGCCCTATCGATTGAGCCACATCCGCTTCCCTTAAAATGTTTTGCAGTTAATTTTTCTGCCAAGTATTTGTAGTCAACTACAAATTAATCATTTAACATTTAAATTATTTAAAATAGCTACTTTCATCTTTTATATTCATACTGTGTTCTCAAACAGCATCTATATAATTTTTGCTTTTTATGCTGGAACTTTTCAAACACATACACAAATAGGGTAGTCCAATAAACCTAGTAATGCTTATCTCCCAGCTTCAGCAGAAATGGTATCTATACTTTTTTAAATCACTTGAAAAAAATAGGAAATCTCCACAGGAATAAACAATGCATTAGCTAAGTTTATTGGGTGTTTTGGTTCTAGCCCATCAATATATTTTTAGGTTTTTACCCATAATGTGACATTGAACAGCTAATTTGGAGGACAAGGCTTGGGGGAGAGGTCATCTTTTGATTCTGTCCTCAGTCTAGTATTGCACAGACTTCATCTGTATTCATTTATAGACAAAATTTATTTCCAGGCCTCACAGTAATTTTCCATTGTGTTTTCTTTACAGTATGCTCTTTTGGCTGTAATGGGTGCATATGTGTTACTAAAACGTGAATCCTAAAATGAGAAGCAGATCCTGGGACCAGATTGAAATGACTTCTGTTGAAAAAGAGAAAAATTAATATATTTGAAATGTTCCACTTTCTGTATAAAAGGAAAAGAGTGTGGGGATGTTTTTGTTTTGTCCAAATAAATGATTCATCAGTAAAGAGTGTTTTCTTTTGTGGACTCTGGCTTGAATCTGCTCATCTGTTAGTCACTCTAAACAGAGGATGAAGGTCTGCAACACTTCAGGAAGCAGGCAGGCCATTTATGGTGGGGACAGTGCATGGTCTACATCATATACTTGTAATGTCTGAGTTTCAAAAATAAAATTCTTACTATAATGGCATTTTGGGGGGAAGGGAGACAGGCCTTTGAAAGGAGATGATTTCTTATTTATTAAAGAGTAATCTGATAAAACAATAAAGCCTAAAACCTTTTTAGAAGGAAAGGATGTAATTTGCTTTGCTTTCCTGTTGTGCTATATCTTGGGATTGTTTATTAAATTATTTGAAGTGTTTAATAAATTATAAAAACAATGCATACTCCTTTGAAAAATTGCAAAAACTACAGAAGGGTAAAAGGAACATGTCCCTATCCTCAGTTTCTCCTTTAATTTCCCAGGGATCTCCAATGTTAAATTATCTATCTGTACCTTTCATGCATATAAAGTCCTTCATTCAAAATACTTATCAAGCACCTATATTTCAGCCACTGTCCTGGGCATTAAATATACAGTCCCAACCCTGATAGTAAACAAATATATGGCTTCAGCAGTTACTTCTATGAAGAGGAATAAACAAGAAGGGTGACAGGATACTGCTTTTTATATGGAGGTCAGGGTAGGCCTCTCTGAGGAGGTGACATTAGGCAGTGGTAAAAGAAACAAGAGGCTGTGAAGCATGTAAATCTGAGGGAAGAGCATTCCAGCCCTGGGAACAGCCAATGCAGAGGCCCTGAGAAGGGAATGTTCTTGACAGGTGAGAGCGGTTCTTCTCAAGCTTCAAGGTTCATAGGGATCATCGGCCTATGTTGTTCAAATGCAGGTTCTGATCAAATGCAGGTTCTGATGCAGGAGGTTTGGAGTGGAACCTAAGCCTATTTCTAGCAAGCCCCCAGGGAATGCTGGTGCTACTGGTGCCCACATACTTTGCATCCTTTGCTTAGCAAAGTGCTAGAATAATATAGAGGCCAGTGATGTTTTAAAATACACTCCTCAGTTTTACAAGAACGTTGTCTTCCCATGGTACAATACAACATTGACATCCTTTCAGCCAGAACATACAGATCTACCTCATTCTTTTCAGTTTGTCCAATGCTGATTTAATAATTTAGAATCCCGGAAAGCGGATGTGGCCCAAGCAGTTGGGCTTCTGTCTACCACATGGGAGGTGTCAGTTCAGTTCCCAGTGCCTCCTAAAGAAAACAAGCAAGACAGCCAGCTGACGTGACGGTCTGGCACGGCAAGCTGATGCAATGAGATGACGTAATGACACAACCAGGAAACACAATGAGAGACACAAGTGAGAGTGGAGGTGGCTCAAGCCATTGGGTACCTCCTTCCCACATGGGAGGTCCTGGGTTCAGTTCCTGGTGCCTCCTGACAAAACGAAGACGAGCATACAATGAACACAACGAGCAGACACAGCAGACAGCACAAACAACGAGGGGGGGGTGGGAGAAATAAATAAATCTTTAAGAAAAAAAAATTTAGAAGCCCTAAAAGTCACTTAACCACCTGTGTGGCCTGAGCAAGTTACTTAACTTCCCTCAGCCTCAAGTAGAGGATGAGAACGGCACTTACCTCATTGGGTTGTTGTGAGTAATAAGTAGATAATTCACATAAGACTTACAACAGAGTGCTTGACCGTGTACACAGGTACTCAATAAACATTACCTATTGTTACTTACGTTTTCCTTTTCAGTGTAAACCCGTGCCACCTTACACATCTGTGTGGTGACTAACCTGGAGTGAGCTCCTGATTTGATTGGTGAAGATCAGCAGGAGTGATCCCTGGGAAGCAGCTTGCTTCCTCATCCCTTTTCTCTACTAAAATAGGCTATTGCAACAATAATTGACCTCACCCTGTTGAAAGCAGCAAAGTGAAAGGAAAAAATTCACAGAATAGTTTTTAAAAACACAATTCTCTTGTGCCCTTTAATAAACCATTCTCTTAAGAAAAATAGATTTTTCTTCCTTTAACTAAAAATGGAATTTTAAAATGTTGGGTCAAAATTTCATTATTTTAATATTATTTTGTCATCTTCCTGGGGTTCTGTAGCTTTCTGGTAATTCTTTGAACATGTCTAACATGCAGAAATAAATTTACGAAGACACCTGAGAGTCGTACCATGACCCTGCTAGTGCCGTTTAATTGTGGCTGGTGAGAAAGCATGACCTCTTGGCCTCTTGGGTGCTATTGGTCCAGGTGAAGTGAAGATGATGTGAGTTAATGCTGGATCTCAGTTCTTTTACTGGGGGGGTCTCAACTGCAGCCTCAATTGTCTGAAACACAACAAGAACGAGGACTATCTGAGTAAACAAAATCAGTACTACAACATCCAAATTGCTTGCAGTTCAGGAAGATCCTCATTGGGTGCTTTTTTTTACGCTCAGTGACACGTTTCTCACGTGGTTGGGTGACTACTTTTTCACTTCACGGCAGCATAGAAGCACCAAAGTAGAAAGTGTGTGGTGGGCACTGGCCAAACAAGTTAATACCCACTGAACAGGAAAAGGCGAAGTGTGAAAAATAGATGTAAGGTTTCAAGTAGCCACATGGGCTAGGGGCAGATAGCCCATGTTCCAGTTCACAAAGGCCTGATAGTGTTAAACAGGAGGACACTTAAGAAGTTAAATGAGGTTTGCTATGCTGTGTTTAAGGTCAGTTTAGATTTCTATCAAATCTTGTTTCTACTCTGGGGGTGAGTTTCAGTGTTTTAAAACGGTCAGTGGTAGAAACTCTGATATCTTAATCCATGGGATCTAGCCCTGCCCTTCTGCCCCTTTCTCTTTTTACAATTAAATGTATTAATCTCTTACAAAAAGTCAACAAACACAGCTTCAAACATGCGCATACACGCTCCACCAACCAGATTGCTAACTTTAAGCCCTAGAAATTCTGGACCTGCGACTGTCCCAAGCAAAGCTGGACAAGTGAAGGCATGAGAGTCTTTAAGTTGCCAAGGAAGTTCTGGGCATCTGCACTTTTAGAAACCTCCCTAGCTGACTGATGTGCAGCCAGGGTTGAGGAACCACTGAGGCCCAGACAAACGCAGCAATCAGTTGAAGGGAATACCATCAGGCTGCTTGATTGTTCATGTGTTCCTCCTCCTCATGTGGTCCTTTCCAGAGGGCATCAGAGGACAAAACCAGAAACACCATGTCCACGTGCCGCCCTTCAGTGCCATTTCCCACACCAAACATGCTGACATCACTACCAATGGTCAAGGCCGTGCGTGTCACGAGGTTATTGGATGCTTGGTTTTAATTTAACGGAGCTTTACCATTTCTTGCCCAAGATCAATTGAGTCTGAATACTTACAAGTTGCATATTTATTTTTTGGACTCCCAGTTCTCTTGAACATTCCTCCCTCTATATAAACTTTGGCCATGAATTCTAATCATATTTTCTCTGAATTTTTGATCTGCCTCCCTACACCATTGCAGACATATCCTGTGACATGAACACTTTCCCCCAGAGCCTGTGTTTTCAGCTCTGTAATACAGGAGAGCAGAAGCCCCTTTTCACTTGACCTTGCCTCTGTACCAGTTCTGGGCCAGGATGGGAATGGGATGCTTTCTCCACATGTCCTAGAGCCAGGCCTTCTGCTGTAGGGTTCCCTCTGGCCTCCTCTCCCATGGGACATTCTCCACCATGTGCCTCTTTTCGGGTTTAATGATTTCTCTACAGGTGTTTAGCTTCTCCCATACTGCAGAATTTTTACTAGGTATTTATGTTTGAAAAAAAAAAACATTCAATCTTCCATTGTCAGATTCCTTGCAAGTTTCATTTCCCTCTTTAAAATCTCAAGTAGTCTTTTGTTTACCTTCCCTGGCCCCAGGCATTGGTATGGAGAAGTCCAAGTCTCTTCATTCCCTGAGGATTCCTGGGAGCTTTTTTCCATTTCACTGTAACATGCTTGATATCCTTGGCAGCATCCGGCTACTCTCCTGTGGCTGGGCACGTGTTTTCCCTCTCTCCTGGTTTTCATTTTTGAGCCCTCTTGATTAGATCAGATGATTTAAAGCCAGATAGATTGGCTTTGGCTTCTCACTTAGGAAAAAATGGATTATAACAATCAGGCTGCCATTTAGAGCTCCTACCTGGTGGTGCAGGGAGCAATCGATTGGAGCTCCATAGTGGATTAAAGACCGGAAGGAAGCCTGGTGATTCACTCTTAAATTTATCAAATCATCCTCAAGATGGGATATTTTCATCTCTGTGGTCCCACTTCATGCACTGGATGTAGGCCAGATGCCTTTTCAAATCAACATGGGACATAAAAATGAAAAACAATATTAAAAGATAAATTTTCACATTTTTATACTTGAAACATTATGCTTTATTTTCTGATTAATAGCTAAATGAATGAACTACTATGAAACATTTTTAAACTGAGGAAAGGTCCAGAAAAGAGCTTTCCTACATGTATATAGAAAGTCATAGTTTTCAAAGCACTTGCTTGTTATTTGCCCTCTGACAGGTGTGAGTTAGGCTGCTGAGTTAGAAGTCATCAGGAATAATCTTGACTATTAAGAAAGTGGGTGGAATAAACTGGATCCCATGGGAAACGTCCTCCTCTTTGGTTTTGAATTTTATTTTCAAAGAACCTCTTGAATCTGTTGCTTCACAGATGACTTCTCTTGCTATATTCTTCTCATGAGGCAGGTATATCTTAGACATTCCTAGACTTCCTACCAGACTGAGATCCTAGAGGTCAAAAATTTAGATCAGAGGTTCCCTATAAAATCCAAGGAAGTGGCGGAACTTCTAGAGAGTTATGGCTACCTGATGTTTAACATGTTACGCCTTCTCACTTTCCAAATACAAAATTTTGCCGTGGTAAGCTGTTAGGTTCAGTCAGCAGAACCACCTAGAATACCTCTCAAAATATTTGACTAGAAAATTTATATCCAATAACTTCCTGATTCCCAGAAGTAAGGAAGATAGAACTCTGGGGAGCACCACCTTTGAAAGGGTGAGTGGAGGAGAAGTCCACACAGGAGAGGGACAAGAAGTGGCTGCAGTGGTAGGAGGAATCTAGGACAGAGGGTGATAAGGGAGCCCAGGGAGGGAAAGGCCCTTGTTGAAATGCTGCAGTGAGGTCAAGTCAAAAAAAAAAGGCATCTGCTAGGATCAGCCACATGGTGGTCACTGGTGACCTGGGTGAGAGCCGGTTTAACAGAGTGGTGGGGACAGAAGCCAGATTTCAGTGGGGTGAACAGTGATGCCAGAGACTTACTGATGTTAAAATTTTATTGGGCATTAATGCCAGGCATGAAAGCCAGGCAGAGTGACCAGCTGCGCCAGCTCTGGTTATTACTCTACCTATGTTTATTCCAGCAGTTTTCTCTTGGTTTTCTTGTCCCTGTTTTAATAATCCTAAGACACCCAATGGTACATTTATTTTATTTAAAAAAAAAAAACACCAAACATATTCATAAACTGTTAGTGTACTTGGTGTACTGACAGTAACTCAAGGCTTGCAGTGCTTGAGGTTTTCAGGGCTTGGGAAGTAGACTGAAGGGTTAGATCTTCCTATTTGGGGTTCTCAACAGCTCTGCCCTGGTGGCCACTGTCATCACTGGCCCAGGAAAATCACTTCCAGTCACTGGCTGAGATTTTCTCTCTTTCTTTCTTTTTTTTTCCTTCAGGGTTTTAGGCATCTTTATTTTGGGTCAATAGTCTAAAATTCCAGAACTGTAAAAGCTATAGCAAATAATTTATACTGAGGTTTCCGAGGGCCTTATCTGCACACAGGCACTGGTCATTATCACGGTTTGGCTTCAACAGGAAGACATAAACCCTAGAAAACCTGACTCTGTTTCTGGTCTTCAGGATTTCCCAATTTTCTCCACTAGATATACTTTTGACTAGAAGGAACAAAAAACTATTACTTCTAGATTCTGGTTAAAATTAGAAAGGTTTGGTCCAAAATAAGCGACCCAGGAAGAAACCCTTAGGATCAGGACTTTAAGCCTCAACTCTATTACTCTGTAAGTAGAGGTGACCCATCTTCTCTTTTGAGATTGGAACAGGTAAGGGTCCATTCTCCCACCCACTGTAAACAATACAAACAGGTGTTCAACTAAAATTAACAGGTCACCATTCTTATGCATGAAAATAAGGCTCAAGTTTGCTAATTGGCTCAGGCACCACATTCCTTGTCCTAGAACCTGGTCATGGTGGGTTCCTGATGCTGCCTGTGCTTGGCATTAGCTTGGGATGTAGAGGTGCCGAAGTCTACCCTCAGACCACAAGGGAAAAGCATGTTAGCAGTTAATGAACCTTCCTCCATAAGGCTTCAAGCCACCAGGACACCGGCTCCCCGACACCCTTAATCTCCTCAGCTCTCCTGGTGAAGAATTTGGCCTTCACGAGGACAGGCTGCTTTGGAAGCTTTCCCTTCCCCAGAACTTTGTAGTAACCCGATCGCACCACATCAATGCTGGGAGCAGCTCCAGTCTTGTTTCTGGCAGCATTTACCCATGTCTGCTCACTGACCAAGGTCCACAGTTGGACAGAAGCTCTGATTCCTCTTCAAGTGACAACGTCTCATACCAACCTTCCCGAAGTAACCTAGGTGATATTTGTCAAAGTTGACCTTGTGGTGATGCATGCCACCAGCATTACCCCATTCTCCTGGATGCTTCCGGGGTTTGCCGATATGGCCATGGCCGTGGCTCACATGGCCCCCAAGTTTCCGGGTCTTTTTTATCTGGATGGCATATCGGCAGCCGAGATGAAAGGGCGAGATTTTCTCTTTCAGCAACCTTTCAAAGGTGTGTTTCGCCTGTTGAGTTCTCCTGGAGAGCATATAGCAAGGGTTCTCAAACTTGAATGGGCATAACACCAGGAGAAATTGTTAAAGTGCATATTCCTATCCCCACTCCCAAAGATTCTGATAAGGTAGGGGACTCAGGGCCACTCTTGCCAAAAATAACTGTAATGAATGAAGTGGTTTTCATAAACACGCTTAATTCTCTTCACTGTAAGCCAGGGACTAGAAAAGGCTAAATGAGTTATCTAAAGTTATTTACACGGGAAGTGGGAGTGGCTCAGTCGATAGAGCCCCCGTTTGCCATATGGGAGGCCCCGGGTTCGCTTCCCGGGGCCTCCTTGTGAGGGCAGGCTGGCCCGCGCGGCGCGAGGGGCTGATGCAGTGGGACCTCACAGCGAGGGGAAGATAAGCAGACACGGAGAAGACACACAGCGAATGGACACAGCAAGCACAAGCAGCAAGGGGGGGATAAATAAATAAATAAATAAATCTTAAAAAAATAAATAAATAAAGTTATTTACAGCTCTGATGTTCCATTTCTTCATTCAACAAATAATTATTGAGCATGTCCTGGATACCAGTCCCTGTTCTATGTACTGGGAACATAACAGTGAATAAAAGAGAAAAACACCCTTGTTTTCACGGGGCTTAGGAGACTAGACTGTTGCAAGAATTCAGATAAAGAGGGATGGTGGCTTCAATCAGAGTGGTAGTGGTAGGTGTGGAGAGAAATGGTCAGAGTCCTTTATCTCATGAGCAGCGTCGGTAGTAAATTCTTAGCAGCCTCACACTCAGACCTGCTCTTTAGAGTACAGCACACAGCTTTACTTCAAGCATGACAATTCTTACCCAGCAGAGACCTAACACCCCAGCCTGGGGAGGGGATAGCTCAAGATGGTGGCTCTTCTCTCCTCTCCCTCTGAGCAATGTAAAAGATTTCCTTTGCCTGAAGTTCCTGCATGCCATTTCCCTGAGACTTTATTTCCTTTATGAGTGGGGATTTTCATGCCAGAGCTCTTTTATTCTTATTGACACTTTAAATTACTGAGCTGCAGGTCTAATATTGGAGGGTTGCATTTGCTTGAAACAAGCTTTTCCTAGGAGCCCCGGAAGGTCCTTGAAAGCAGCACCTGCTGCACGCTGGATGACTCCCCTGCCGAGGGAGGACAAGTCATGGGCACATGATGACTGCAGAGTCCAGTTCACTCCTCCTACAGACACTTGAAGATTTTTAGGTCTTGGGTTCGTGTGTCTAGTCTTCCAAGTTCAGCTTCTTCTCAACCCGGCTTTGCTTTTCTTGCCTGTCTACCCCAGGCACGCCAGAGGCCTTCTGCTAGGCAGTGCTGGCCCCTAAGGAAGTTCCTAAGAGTTCCTTCTGTCAGTGTTGAGTAAGTAGCAGGGGCCCTGGAAGATAAATATCCTCTAGCTCTCAGCTGCCTCAGCCCCTCTCTTCCCAAAAGCCAGAAGATTTTCCTGAAACAAATAGCTAAGTATGTCAACACTGGCAGCCTCGGTTCTCAGTCCTGATGAAGAAGCCACAAGACCACAAGGCTGCAGGTCTCAGTCCCCCACCTCGGCAAGCCTAGAGTTCTGAGCCTGGAGTGGAAAGAGGTAGGTCAGTGGCAGGGGCTTTTCCATGGTGTTCTCTGCACACAGGGTGGGGGCCAAGGCAGCAGTGAGGGACAGCTAGAGGTTTGGGACATAGGCAGAGCCTTCAAATGCCGCAACGCGCCCCACTCACACTCCATGTCCGCCCTGTGTATAGCTGCCCATTTATTAACAACCATTCGTGAACTTGCCCCTTACGTTCTCACACACTGCCAGGGCTGTGGGGACTCAAAGACATCTGAGAGAGTTTTCTCCATGTGCCTTCTCAGGTTGACAGGGTACTTCCCAGGCGGGAGACTAATCTTTAATTCGTTGTCAGCCCTAAAAAAAAACCCAAGGAAACAAAAAAATCCCTTGCCCCCCTGTTTACCCCACCCCTCAATGCCTTTTGGTCCATTCAAATCCCTCACCTCTCCCTTGATGTGCTGAAGGCTTAGCTCCCGAACTAATACCCAAAGAGGGAGTAATTCTGTGGGGCTTCAGGTCTACCTCTCAGAGGTACTTACAGGACAGCAGTAATAAAGGTGGAGGAGTGTGAATTCCCCCACGCTGTCAAATCACACATTTGCCTTGAATTAAAGCAGGGATTGCCTCATTAGCTGAATTTATGTGGTGCCTTGCACGGTAGCACACACCCCAAACTTCTGCTTCCTACCCCACTGAAATCCAATTATGCAGAATGCCCTCCACTCCCTTGTCCCACCCCACCCCACCCCATCACACACATGCACGCACACATACACACACGCGCACATACCACACAGGTACATATAAGTGGTTTTTGATGGATTGGTTAGTTTAAATTTTAGGTCCAAATTGGTTACACAAAAAATCTAAACAAATTTGTATCGTTCTGGCAACTGATAGGAATCTACAAAAGGAGAAATTCTGGTAGGAACACAAGAGGTAAAATGTTGAAATGGAGATTAAGGGGTTTAGGAAGAAATTTGGAAACAAATAGCTGAAGATAAGTTAAGTAAGTTGTCTGGGAGCGGCGCTCCAGACAGCACCCACAAGCTCCTGACCCAGGCACCTGGGCCCACCACTGGCAGGAACCGCACCACGTCCAGGGGAGCTGTGGTGGCTTCTCCCATCAGAAATGGCTCTCAGCTGCGGGGAGGTCCACCTGTGCCCGTGCAGCCACGAGGACCTAAGCTCTTGGAGACCTCTGAGGCCCAGGCCTCCCTCCCTCCATCTGTCTCCATTTCCAGCTTTTGCCAAGTGAGAAGGAAGCAGCCAGAGTAGGCCTAGGGTTTTCTAAAAGCTGCTTGCTTTTCAGTTTCCTATAATCTGTTTTCAGCCTTTGGCTGCCCATTAGATTCACCTGGGGCACTTTTTAAAAACCTGGTTTCTCAGCCTCCATTGCAGTATTTCAAAGAGAATCTCTGCGGTAGGGCCAGGCAGCACCGGTTTTAAAGCTCCCGGGTGACTCTAAAGGGCAGTCAGGTTAAGCATCCCTGCCGTAAGAGAAGTTTATCCCTGGTGATGGGAGGAAAGGCGTCTCCATAAAGCAGGTCAGGGATTCCTCTTCAAGGGCTTTTTTCTGGAGTTAAGAGGTCCCTCCCTGTAGAGCTCCCCAACTGGCCAAATGTCTAGAACCTGTTCTACCCACCTCAGCTTTACCGCAGAGCAAACGTCCCCTCAGAGGGCTTTTTCCTGAGAGCTCCTCCTTCACTTTACCTCCTCCCTGTAGCAGCCTCATCAAAGCCTTTCTCTGCGCGGCAATACCACGTCTGAGAAGGGTGTTTGCGTGGTGTGAGTACAAAGAAGGTGGAGGGTTGTAGGAGAAGGTTAGCCCTCGGCTCCACACCCACAGAAATGCCCCTGCTCCAGTGTTTCTCAAACTGACTGAGCATATGATTCATGCGGAGAGTTTGTTAAAATGCAAATTCTGATTCCGTAGGTGTATTAGTCGGGGTTCTCCAGGGCAACGGAACCAACGAGATATATATGTATATGTGTGTGTTTGTAAATATTATGAGAGTTATTATGGGAATTGGCTCACACAGCTGTGGCACTTGGCAAGTTCAAATTCTGTAGGGCAGGCTGCAAGCTGAGAATTCCCGAGATTTCAGTGAATTCCCCAGGAGAAGCTGGCTGGCTGAAATACAGACAAATTCTTTTGGGCTGCTGAAATTATCAGGTCTCTCTTTAAGGCAGGGGTTCTTAACCTTTTTTTTTTTTTTAAACAAAACAAGCTCTGGCCAATTTTATTAAAGAGAATTTTTATATGATTTACTTTTCGCCAGTCTGATCTGGCGTGCTTCTAATGATATCAGAATCACCTGGATCAGCGATAGCCAGTGCACATGCTCTGCAGTAGTTTCCGCATGCCCAATTCAATGTTACTGCCACCGTAGTGATGGACACCAGTTTTGGCCAGCACGGCATGGTGCTCTATTTCGGATTTCCTCAAAGCCGGGCAGTGGTTGGCGAGGATCACTGGTTTCGCTTTGCCCTGCCTCATCACCTTCAGAGTCTGCCTGTATCCCAGCACGTACTTTCCACTTTTCATAGCAAGTCGGAGCCTAGAGCTGGTCGACTCCAGAGACTTTTCCGTCTTCTTTGCAGCCACCGTCTTCCTGCCTTAGGTGCGGGACGGCCCCCACGGAGAGCAGCCGCCACGATGGCTGGGGAACGAGAAAGGCCTTGACCTTTTTTGTTCCATGGACCCCTTTGCCATCAGGTGAAAACCACGGACCTCTTACTAAATGCACACAACACTGTGTTACTTAATAAATTTATCACGCCTGCACCAACGCGTCCCCAAAGGATAATGTTTTTTTGAATTTCAATTCAAGCTCACCGACCCGTTGTTAAGAACCCTGCTTTAAGGCCTTCACCTAACTGGATGAGACGCCTCTCCTTGCTGAGGGCAGTCTCCTCTGTTTATTGTAATCAGCCATAGATGCAATCAATTGACAATTATTTAAATCCATGAAATACCCGCACAGTAACAACCAGCCTGGTGTTTGCTTGACTAAACTACTGGACATGGTAAACTAGCCAGGTTGACACATAAACTTAAACATCACAGTAAATCCTGGGTTGGGGCTTCAGATTCGGCATTTTTAACATGCTCCCAGATGCTGCTGGTGCTGCTGGTAGGTGGTCCCACTTCAAGTAACAAGGTCCTAGTTTGCTATTACCCTCCACCCCTCCCTCTGTAGTTTTTGGGGTTTAAACTTGAACTTACTGGGTTAGGCAGCTTCATCAGAATTGCCTCAAGAGTAATAGGAATGAAGGGAACTGGGGATCCTTGCTTGGAGTAGGGTGTGATTATATTGATTTGGCTCAGACAAGGCTGCCACGCTTGACTCTCCACTGACTAGAACACAGGTGAGAAGGTGCTTTCTCGGCTGGCCAGGTAACAGAGGTGTGACGCTTATCCCCAGAAAACCAGCCACCACCTCCAGGCAAGTCCACCTTCCTTCCATGCCCTTCTGTAACTGCACATTTGACTTTCCAGTTCCCATTAAGGTTGCCCGCCTTGCCCCTGCTAACCTGATTATACTGGTATCACCTGCTGTGCTCTGCCCCCGCCACCCCCACGCCAGTCCTACGCTGTTTGTTTCCTCGGAGCTGCAGGAGAGACCTTAGGAGGCATGTACATAAACATCTCAAGCTCAGAATGCATGTGCAATAAATATACGTGTCCAGTGAATGTGAATAAAATGATTTACTGGAATAGTCCACTCAATATTTCTAAAGAATGTTTCTAAAGGACATGGTGGTGTCACTTGATGGGAAAGCAGGCCCCATGTTGCAGGCATCCCCACAACAGCTCCCACTAAGGAGATGTCTTTGTTTTCATTTCTTCTCCAAACACTCCCTGTCTTAGCTTCCGAGTTCCCAGTCTCTTGCCGTCCTCCAGCTTCTCGGCACTAAGCCTCTTCTCTGGAAGAGGGACTCAACAGGGCCTTGGCAACCTTCTGAGGAAGGCTGAGGTTATTTGCATCTCTAAACACAAGGAAATTACCTCTGACAGCCCAAAGTGAAGCAGAAAAATAAAAAATGACGGAGTGAAGTTCCTTCACCTGAGGAAAAATGGAACGTTAATAGAAAGTATCAGAGGCCAGAGTATAACGGCGAACCACAGGTTACAAGCACGTATTTAAAGTCCACATGAAAGTCAGTTGCCTTGGTCCCTGGGAATCTGCAAAAGTGTGTTGGGTTTCAGTTGGCTGTTTCTGGATTCTTTGATTATGATAGCTCAACATATTGCACTTCTAATTTCCTTACCTTGCTGTCCTTCTGAAATACTGATTCCATCTCCATTTTTTAATTCTGTAAAAAGACAAGTATCGTACTTAGGATTGATTTCCCAGTTTGTAAGTGGTCCAGATATTTTAATTCTTCTGTTGCCTGTTTCTGGCCGATATATGCAAAAGAGGAAAAATGAAAGAGATGAAACTCAAATCAATATATTATTTATTAATTTATTAAAAGTTCTTGTGGGAAAAATTGTGAAAGGCAAGGAATGCTGAGATTACTGCCTACCACTAGCCAGCCCAAGGCTTTGGCGGGTCCATAACTTCTCCTGTGCCCACTGTTGGGTGATCATCTGTGGCACACATACCTGATGTTACTTTGCTACGGTTGAAGATGGCACATGAGTACAATGAGAATAAATATTATTTCAAACAAAAATAAATCTATCCATCACATCCTACTTTTATGTCCAAATACAAAGGGCCTTTCGATGGTTTTACTGTGAGCTTGTGAATCAATTAAGGGTCAGCCCTCAATAGGACCTCATCCTGGTCCCTGCAGTGAAGGGTGCAATATGAAGGTGAAGCCACTAAGTGGGAATTTAAATACATTTTACTCACAATGGCTTTAACATACACCAAACCTCTTGCTTGAGACAGTTGAATAACTTAACCCACATGTCTAAAGACATTAATTAATGGCTATCATCCTTTAATTTCCCAGTTTTAGACAAAGGCTGATGTGGTTAGCCATGGCATATTTAAGTAGCTGAAATCAAATATATCATTCAATTCTGCAATAAAATAAAATGGAAATGCAGATATCTGTGGAGTTTTACAATGAGGGTATCAGTGATTCTCTGTCTCACTGATATTGGTCCTCATGAAGGGTTTCCTCCTCCTTGGAAGCCTTGAGCCAACACAAACATAAAATCACACTTGTGATTACTCCTTCCCTTAAATATAATTGTTCACAGCTGCAATGTGGGTAGACTTAGGGAAGTCCAGTTAAGTTATGCGCAGAAAAGATCAGGACCCTTGGTGAATGATAGGTAGGAGGAGTACATCTTGATGGAGGGAAGGGACGACCCGGCATGAGGTGCTATTTGAGCTGTTGCAATACCACATTCAGTGTCTGGGCAGAGCCAAAACAGGGGATGATTAGACTTGGTGATACTGATGGTTCACATGTTGAAGACAATCCCGCTCGTTACCACCACCTCTGCACCAAATGCTAGCAGATGCTGGCCTGGTGGCTCTTGTCCTTACAGGCAGAGCTGGCCTTAGGGTACAGTACCTGAGGAACCACAGGGATTGAGTGCTACATGGTGGGGAAATGGAATCAGGGTCTCTGTCTAAAAGCAGAGATGGGGTGTGGCTTCCCCCATGTTAAAAAATATATATGTAAAAAGGGTTGGAAAAAGCTGTAGAAATAGCTGAATGGGACTGTGGCTTTTTATAGCTGCATGCCCAGGAAGATAGAAAGATAGAGACAAATCCTTCCAAATAGGACCTGAGCTAAGTTCTGATTCTGTGACCAGCTCTGCAATATCCCTGATGTTTTTATAAGGCTGGTTTCTCTACTTTCTTCTCTGGTGAAGGTGGGGGCAGGTAGAGCCAATAGCAAAACTACCAGAAAGAGAGAGTGAAATCTCCCACAAAAGATGAGCATAAACGAAATTCTAACACTTGAACTTTAGGCAATAAAAGAACCACATATACTGCAAAATCGCTAACAGCAGCATGGGGGGATATGTCTATTTCTCAAGGAAAAAGGCTGTTTTTATATAAATCGCTCCAAAACAGTCCTAGACAACATTGGAAACCTGCAAGATGAAGCCCACCAACTTCAGGGGGATGCAGCCTCTGGCAGCACCCAGCCTTCCTCTCGTGGTCCAGTATGTCATAGTGGCCCCCTTTTTGGGCCCACTTACCACCATCTTTACCCTTTTAGTTAGACCATATATCTTCAAAATTCTAAGTTTATTTTTTCCAGAATCAACGCCTTCCAAAACAAGATATTAGTCACACGGGGATTTCAGCCAGTTCCTACCACAGTGTTGGACCCATCTTCCCTCAATATCAATAGACTGGAAGCGGGTGTGGCTCAATCGATAGAGCTCCCGTTTACCATATGGGAGGCCCCGGGTTCGCTTCCCGGGGCCTCCTTGTGAGGGCAGGCCGGCCCGTGCGGCACGGTGGGCTGATGCAGCAAGACCTCGCAGCAAGGGGGAGATAAGCAGACACAGAAAAAACACACAGCAAATGGACACAGCAAGCACAAGCAGCAAGGGGGGGGATAAATAAATAAATAAATCTTAAAAAAAATATATATATATCAATAGACTAGCCAGAGAGCCTTACACCCTGTCAGGCAGGGACTACTGCCCTAACCAGCAGGAAGTAACTACAGAAGAAT
>JAQZBX010015243.1:0-37731 GCA_029593785.1 Cabassous unicinctus
AGAAATTACAACAGTGAGGGTGAGCCAGTGGCCACTGGACACTTTTGGGGCAGGGAAGGGAAAAGCAGTTGTAATACAGGTGCTTTTTCAGGACTTGGGAATTATCCTGAGTGACATTACGACGACAGATATAGGCCATTTTACATTAGCATATAACATGCAGAACTGTGTGGGAGAGAGTGTGGTCTATAATGTGAACTATGGTCCATGCTTAATGGCAAAGTCCCAGGATGTGTATATACATTGCAGGTGATGTGCCACACTAATGAAAGATGTTTATGTGGGATGTTATGGGAGTTGTGGGAGGTGGGGAACATGGAAATCCCTGTAATTTTTGTGTAACATTTATGTAATCTATGCATCTTTTAAAATATATTTTTTTAAAAATTACAGTAAAAAAAAAAAATCAGTAAAGCTGCCCAGACACTAAAAGCCAAATTTAAAACAGCCCCCTGCAAAGTCCTTTTAAACCAGGTTCAAAATTTCCACCAATTCCTAAATCAATCCCGGCCTGACATAGCTGCATCCTGCTAGCTATGTACTTTCTCACTTCTAACCATCTTCCCCATACCTGTCCCATGGAACATAACCCTCTTGACCCATGACAGCTCTGCAGTGGGAAACAGGCCCCTCCCAGTCTGCATAACCTAACCCCCAGGAAAACTAGCTAACTGTAAAAACGTAACTACCAGCTCCCTTTCAACTACCCTCCCTCTTGGAAAAGCTAACTGTAATACCACCTGCCCTCTCAATGAGTCTGACCAATGCACTGCAAACTCCACCATCTGGGTGTATGGTACCAGCACTTACTGGTGCCTACCCCAGGATGGCCAGGGCATCTGCTACCTGGCTTAGCCAGTGCCATCGTTCTCAGTGTATGGAGAAGAATTGCCTGGAGAGCTCTCCTGAGCCAAACGAGCAATACAGGCAATTCCCCTACTCTTAGGACTAGAAATAGTTGGAAGCACAGCAATAGCAGGGGCCTCACTTGCAGTTGGTCAGGAGGGCTTACAAACCCTAGCACGGGAAACATCAAATAACTTTGAAGAAATATCGGGGGCTCTCAACAGGTTGCAAAACCAGTCAGACTTGTTGGCAGAAATAGTTTTACAAAACCGGCAAGGATTAGACTTGCTCACTGCAGGTTCAGGGGAAATCTACCAGGCCCTGGGAGAAGAATGCTGTTTCTATGCAAATTCCTCAGGAAGAGACAGGGACAAGGTAGCCCTGCTGAAAGAACGAGCCAAAGACCGCTTAAAACCATGTATACCAGGCATCTGCCAATGGGAACTACTTACAGTATTTCCTTTCCTGGATTTTGCCATTCATGCCAGTAATAGCCTCAGTCTTCTTCCTCTTAACTTTTGAGCCATGCATTCTATGGTACCTAACACAATACATCACTTCCCGCCTAAACACCTTAAAACACCAAGTAATGCCTCGTGTTAAATATTAGCCCTTGGGGACTATAGAAAAATCCCCATGTTAGCAGATGATGCCCCATAAATAATTATAAGGGCATCAAAGGGGGGAATGATGAAGAAAGTGCTGCAGCCCGTTTCTCCCCCTCGGCAGAAACCCACAGCTTTAGGAAGATAAGCACCCCTCCTCCCTTTCTCCCCTTCTCCCTTTCTCCCTGGAATCCACATCTTTAGGAAGACAAGCACTCCCCGCCAACCCCTTTCAACTGTAATTTAAAACTTTAAATAGGTAATGACTCCCTTCCTCCCTAAAAGCCCTCTGCTCTAGGAAGATAAGCTAAACTCACACCTTTTGCTTTTATAACCCCAGCCTGCCTGCTTGCTTAGGAATTTGCCGGCTTAAAGTCCCTATATAAATTCATGAAAGCCAAAACTCAGGGCTCAGATTTTGGAGACTGGATTCTCTAAGCCCGCACGTAATAAAAACTTTGTTCCTCCGTCTCTCTGAGTGCCACTTGGGTTTCTCATCATCTAAGTTTTTTTCCACCACAACATAATAACTCACATAATAGTTGTAATTATACAATTATGACTGCATACTCACCTAATGTGAGGCTAGGTGTAACTGGGGTGGATCGCAGAAATAAACAAAGTAAAAAATAAAAACAAGAGTACATAATGAAAGATCATAAAAACAAAACAGGTGAATTATGATATATCAACAAATAGTTTCATGTAGGCTTTTATTTTCCTTAATATAATTTAAGATCAGTGGAGAACTTGATATCAAAATTTAATTATATTTGTGAATTATAAAATTGGGTCTTACTAATGAAGAGTAAAATTTACATAAATGGGAGAGTAATCTGCTTAAATGTATGAATCTTCATAAAAAGTCAGTCCATCTGAAGTAGCAAATCTGAATATCTATGGGTTTTTTAGATCATATGAGGCAATATGAAATAACTGCACCTTCTGTATATAGCTGGGGTCCCAGAAAGGATAAAGTTATTTTTTCAAATTGTTTTAATTTAAAGATACTTCCAGACATGCCCTTGCTTATATGAACAAACAAACTTTCCTTAGGATTCTTTTTTGTGGTTCTCTGAAGAGGAACACTTAATCTTCAAAGGTAAGCTTAATAGACATCATAGGACTAGCAAGTGAAAGGAGTAACAGAACACTTTCGAAGTAGTAATTATTATCTATCTTATGAAGAAATGTTTGCTGAAAAGAAGATAGGCAGATTTTCATAGAAGTCAAGGAGCAATGATGGTCACCTCCATTTTGAGCTAGAATGTTTTTGTTGCAAACTCTGATGATTTGAAATGGTCCCATCTGGTGAGTGTTAGCAAGAAAGAGTCCCATGGTCACTTAAATGGGGCATACAAAGAAGGAAAACTTTCTAGCCTGACCATGGACCCAATTCCAAGATTTAGAGGTTTATAAGGGAAAATCTCAGTTCTAGTTCAACATATAGTTATGGTGAAAATCTTCAAAATTCAAATACATTGAAATTGAATTTGTAGTTTGGGAATACATACTAAGTGTGAGTGTGTAGACTAAGAAGATTTACATTCTTGGGAGCCATGCAGCCTGAGCAAGGGCAAGGAGGAGCTACAAAAACAGTAGTTGATACGTGTGAAATTGTGAGTGACCAGTTATCAAGAGCAACAAATTAAAGCCGGAGAAAAATAAAAACATCTAAAAATCAGAACCAAAGTACTGATAAAGCTTGATTTTCTCCATTTGGAAATTCGAATCAGGAATAACACTCATGGTCAAAGTAAATTCCAGGATTTTGACATGATTTGGTTTTGTGGTAGGCCTAACTGATTATTCAAAAACATAAAAAAGACAGAATTATATTTGTATTTCAATCTAATAAAGTAAGCCATACCAGCTACATATAAACTATAATCTGTTCTTCATACTAGTTTCAATGTTAGAAATTTTATAGGTGGGAGTGGCCTAAAAAATTAAGAATTCGTCATCTATTATAGAACAGTCATCCAGAGCTCAATATGTTCAGCAGAAGCACAAAGCTTAAAACTGCCATTCAAGGCTATCACTCTTTGACATCAAAACAAAGAGTGATGAAGCAATACCAACTTAATCTTTGAAGTGCATTCAGGTTAGAGTATGTGTCTCATTCATCTTCTGATGTTGTAAATGTTTTGTATGTAGAAAGTGATCAATAAATATTTGCGGAAGAACAGAAGGGAAAATAGTACAAAGGTCAAATTGCAAGTGCAGCCCTGTCAGTCCAGGATCAAGCCACAAACCAGACGAGGTCGGTAATTGTATATTGTCCCTTGAGTTTATATGTAACTAGAAGGGCTAAATCCATATGCTTAATACTCATGTCACATTCAATTACACTGCAGAACTACCTATCACATTTACTAAGCATTGAATGCCTGAGGAAATGGCACCAAAAGCATAGATCATAAAGAGAAAAATGAATGCGCTTCACCATATAATTTTTAAATTGCATATATAATTTTAAATACCTGGAAATAAAATAAAAATTACAAACTGAATCAAAATATCTCCAAGAAATATGACATATAACATGATAAAATCTTCTTATATAAGGAACTTTTACAATTGAGCAAGAGACAAAGGCAAAGAAGGAAAGGGTATGAAGAAGAAGCTTGTCGTAATAAATGATGCAACTAGTTATTAAATATTTAGAATTTGGAAAGACATGCTTTATATACTATTAAGCTTAAATAAGGATATTATTAAGCAGTTTGTATAGCATCACGTATTTTCACACTCACAATAGGATCTGAAAATATTAAATGTCAACCCTGGATGAATAAATGTTATATTACATTAATTTATTATTATTATTATTATTATTATATTCTCTCTCTCAGCAAGTATACTTTAATTAGGAAAAAATGAAATGAAACTTTTAGAGAAGATAAATGACCAAATATTGAATATTGAATGAGTTCTAGAATGTAGCCTTTTATTAGTAAAGATTCAATACTTATAATTCAAGTGGATGGCATAGACATAAAGAATGAGAGCCATATATCAGAGAAGCAGCATGCTCCACTTGGAAAGAACACTGGATGTGGTGTCAATGCAAACATGATTCAAAATGTATTTTTCTATTGACAAGCTGTGGGAATGTTGGTACATTCCCTAAATTCTCTGTTAATAAAACTACGATCTCTAAGATTCAGGCTTAGTGTGAGAGGGAGTGAGGGATTTTCACTATTTTTGTTTTCACTTCTGTTATTTGTATTTATTGTGTCTCCCTGAAGTTTGTTTTGTTTTTATTATATTTGTTTTGGTCTCTTGTCTATGAGGATATCTATAAATGCTTTAAATTCTAACCATATATTCCTTAATAATTTCATTGTCTTTTGCTTCTTTGTTTCTGGTATTGTTTTGATTTTAAGGAAGTCCTTAAAGGTTGCAATTTAGAAAAATGGTTGCTTAAGTGTTGTCAGATTCTCATTTTTTACATTTTCCCCCATTAAAAATGAAATTAATTTCCTTGTTGGTGAACAACAGGATTGCACCTTTTTCAATAGATAAATTATTTTCCGGAATCAATAGTAAACAAACAAATTTTAGTATTTAAGCATATCCCCTAACAAAAAGGAAAAATAATGCATATATTTTACATGATTTAGGATTGAATAATATGATGCATGTTGAGAACACATAAAAGTGCCTGGTATGTAATACTGCTCAGTTATTATAGTTACAAATGAATGACATATAGTTTTATAATAACCAATTCATTGTTCTTGAGCATTAAGAAAATGAACATCCTTTGCTATGTATGTATTTGGGGAAACAAGACTAATTTAGGAATCTTAGTCTGTTTTTCTTTGTCTATCATTTCTTAAAGATAACTGGGCAACAGGCTCATTTGATTTTTACAATCTACAATTTTATAATCAACTTAAACCAGCAGAAGTTTGATATATTCTGGGACAGTTTTAATAATTTTAGTAAAAAATGTGCCATCTATATTCTGCCAGTCTGTGTGCCTACTGATAAACATTTATAAGTGGCCTGAATGGTAGCATAGTTGCATGAACATAATCTCTAATAAACATGCATAAAAATTAAATAAATATTTCCAATGACAGTCTTGGTTGTGTTAAAAAAAGAAAAAGAAACAGAGAATTAATAAATGAGCTTATCATTGCCAGAAAAAAATGTTAACTTTAGTCACAGAAAATGAAGTTCTTTTAACTAAATTTGAATAATGCACACTTTTTACCTTATTTTAGACAATAGAATTGCTAACAGCACTCTATACCTTTAAAAGACTTTTCAGTTTGCCTGCTGAGGTAGCTTAAAGAGAGTCACAAAATATTTGACACTCTCTTTATTGAGAACAGCGACCTCCCTCCCTTCCTTTGTATGGGGACTGACAGATAACTGCTTTCTTCAGAAGAGTGCGGTGAAAGTGAAACCCCCAATTCTAGGCTAGCTTTTAAAGGATTGGCATTGTTGTGGATTAAATCATGTCCTTCACACAAAGACAAATTCAAGTCCTAATCCCTAGTCCTCTGGATATGAACCCATTTGTAAATAGGACCTTTGAAGATATTGTTATTAGTTAAGGTGAGGCTAAACTGAATCAGGGTGGTGCTTAAACCAATATGACTACAGTTCTTATAAGCAGAGGAGATTTTGCTTATAAGGAGTAGAAGATAGCAGGAGACAGATGGCCATGTCATGGAGGCAGAGACTGAGTTAGGTATTGACAGTATGCTACCTCCAGAATGCTACAGACTTCAAAGAAAACACGATCCCACTGATACTTTGATTTGGGACTTATTGTCTCTGAAACTGTGAGACAAAAAATTGCTCTTGTTTAAGCCAACAAATCTATGGTATTTGTTATCACAGCCTTGGCATGCTAACTCAGGCATCTTTTACATTTATATCTTGGATCCCTGGTCACACATGTAAGAAACAACATGACCCTGAGATGACATTGAGAGGTGCCCAGCAGAGCCCAAACTTCCAGATGTACCTAACCAAAGCACCAGATTTGCGAAGGAAGATGCCTTTATGGAAATAAATATTTACACCCAGGCACCCCAGTTTATGCCTCATACTTTAGAGACAAACCATTTATCCCAAAGTTCCCTGAATTCCTGCCCCCAAATATTTATAATAAAAAATAAAGTGATTGCTTAAATCCTTGAGTTTTGACCTTAGTTTTCATACAGCAAGAGGTAACCAAACTGCTACATATTAGTCAAGGATCTCCAGAGAAAGAAAACCAACTGGATAGATACATATATTGTATTATTATGTTATGTTATATTATATTTATTATATGTGCACATATATGTGATAATATTAAGAGATTTATTATAGGAATTTGTTGATGTGATTGTGGGGATTGGCAAGTCTGAATTTCATAGGGCAGGCCACAAGTTAGAAACTCATGAAAGTGAATTCCCCAGGAGAAGGTGGTTGACTGAATTAACAAATTCTTCTTTCTGATTTTTGAAATCCTCAACTCTGTTATTTTAAGACTTCTGACTGATTGGATGAGGAGACTCCCCTTATTGATGCGGGCAGTTGCCTTTGTTGATTGTAGATGTAATCACCTATAGATATAGATGTCTATAGGTGCAAATCCATCTATGAAATACCCTTACAGTAACAATCAGTCCAGAGCTTACTTTACAAACAACTGGACACCATAACCTGGCCAAGACGACACATAAAATTAAATTAATCTTCACAGCTTACTGAGCATTTTCATAAAAAGTCATCAATAAATGCCAATATTTCACAATAATATTAGTATAGGTAACAGTTCTAAAACCGTATTTGTAAAGAGTATATGATTTTAAGATAATCCACTGTTTACAAAAATATATACTTTACTTTTATAATATGGCAGTATAAATGTTTAGAAACTTGTATTCAATATAAATAGAATATCTATTATAATTAGACATAACTATTCTTATATGATGATAAGCCAAATCAAATATGTAAATTATAAGCAAATAAATCTATAAAACACACACCACTGAAAGTAGTATTAATGCTTTGTTTCCCATTGTGTACATGAACTCTAGGTTGATAAACTCTGTTTCATAATATCAGTTTTCAGAGTGAATGAATAATATTTTTCCAATAAGTCAATATTAAAATATTTAAAAGTCAATATTTCTATAATGTTAATTATAAATCAACTTCAAAATGTTTTCAGGCAAAAGGCTCAATATATTGGACAAAACGTTCTATCATAATATTAATTTTTTTCTTCTTTCACTGCTACTAGTGAGATAAATATAATTATTGAAAGCAGACTTTTATTAGCATGTAAAATGCATGTAGAATCACGTCAAATATGGAGCCTAAGAACGAGGGCCTTAGAGAAGTGACTCTGCCCTAGTGTCAAAGTAAATAGAATTGTGTAGACATCTGATCACTATGGGAAGAATGGGGGTTTTGGGTGGTAGGAAAGCAAAGAAAAATACAAAAATATAATAAAAAAGACTTTCTATCCTGGCAACGGAATCAATATCTCTGTGCTGTTGAATTTCCCATGAATATTTATAGCACAGAAATATTTCACTTCTAAAACACTGGGAAATCCAAGATCTAGAAATTTTGTAAGAAGAGAAAATTTATGTTTACATTATATTTAGTAGGATGCATTTTCCTAATGGCTAATGAAGTAAAATTGCATCAGTTTTTTTTCTACCTTAAATATTGAGATTCTAATCCAATTATAACTCATTATTAATATGAGAAAAAATCATAATTACACAAGTTCTCCATACGCATAGGCACCTTTTATCTACATTCTAACATAACATAATATAAGAAAGTTACTTTATCTAAAGATTTCACTATATTTGTTACAGAAACCACTTAATTTGCTTTCAACACATATAACCTGATAGAAAGTTAGTAAAATAAATTATCTGCATAGATCTCCGAAATTATGAGCATTATCTTTAAGAAATCATATTCTAAGTACTTTAGCAAATGCATTTCTCCCAGCTGTTTTCTTGGTAACTGCTAGCAAAACACATTTAACCACAAATTATTCCTGCAAGAGTTATATATCTATTGGTATGACAAAGCAAGCTGCAGCAAAGAGATACGTATTCTAATAAGATGTTTAGATTATATTTCCATTACATACATGCAAGTGTTTGCTAAAGTAAATTAAGCTAGAAAGCTATCATTTTATTATTTGATAGAATTAATCTATATTCAGTTCCATTTCCTTTTTAATTCACATTTTTATTATCAAACTTCTTCAATCTCTTTCTCTCCTTTAAACTAATCTTCCCTTACTCTATCTCATTATAACTGTCTTAGAGAGGAAAGCATATCTTTTGAAACTTACTAGAGTGCTGAGAAAGATAACAAACTTCATCTTTTGCTCCCTAGTTTTAATGGCCATTTTAATAAACATAAGCCAAGCATTATGTTTTATTTTCTTTAAATTATCTAATAGGTCCTAGTTTTCTGTGGTGGTCAATTAACATCAAGTTCAAGGGCACCTCATTTTGAATTCTAATAAATCTTTGCAGGCATAAACAAAAAGAACCAGATGATGTGCTGTGTAAGTAATACAATTATAATAATTATTGTATTGTGCACAAATTATTTGTGTGTTTCACATCTGTACTACCTGTGACCTCTCCAATAAAGAGATCAAAAGTAATTTATAGTTGGTATCCCTTGGATAAACCTCAATATTGCCTGTATGGGATATTCTCCAAAAATTTTTGCTTGAATAAATGGGTGGTTGGAATGCTAGATGAATAAAGTAGTAAATGTAGAAAATAATGTTTTAACTCTCACACAAAAAAGAAAATTTATCATGGAAACCAGCTATCAGATATAAAAATTACTTATATCAGTACATATTGTTAGATTTTAAAAAGTGTCTTAATAGCATAAATTTGACTCACCTTTGTTCAGCTTAAAAAGAGCTTATTATGCATGCAGTAGTATTTGAAATAATTCTGAAAGACAATCTAAAATAACTTTTTAAATTCATGATGCCATCCTTCAAAAAGCAGCACTTAGACATGCATGCAGTTATGCAAGTCAATCATTTGCAAAGAAAAGCATAAAAGCATCCCACGGAGGCAGAAAATTAGTAAGATTCAACATATAAAGTTTATTTCATCTATTCAAAGAATCTTAGACAATGAAATATAAGTTATCACAGTACACACTATCACTTATAAATTAAATAGAGTGATGGCACCAAGGCAAAGAGAATTATTATTGTTTTCTCTTTTGAAACGCCTTGAAAGCAATAGCAAAAACCAGACAGTGAAATACAGTTTTAAGGCATGTTGACACATCAATGCATTTCCGCTGATTGTTCAGCCTCCTTCCTACATGCCCTGTTGTATGACTCACTCTTTCACTTTAATCTACATCCCCTCACTCCTCACAATATGGCCTACAGGTATGGAGCTACATTCTACCTTTACAAATGATCTTCAGTGACAATGCTGCCGTAAGTGTGATTTCTCAGATTCCACACAGAGCAACCTTCAAAGTACCCACCTTGTCAAGTTGTTCAAATGATACCCGAAGAGAATGCCTGTGATGTCAAATTGAGCACTAAACTAACATTGTTTTGGTTTCCAAAAACAAATAAACAAAATGATTTATTCATTTTCTATATGTAGCTTCTCTCTCTATATAGATTGTATCACAAGTTCCATATAATTTTGGCTGGAGAAGTAGTTATTGAAACAGACAGTGGAAACTTTTTCCAAGACTTTTATCAGGAACCCACAGAAAAAATCAGTTGCTCATCCTCTTTCAGCTTTAAAATTCTGATGGAACTTGATTCATAGGAGGTCTACTCACCAATTAAATAGACATATTCATATATTTAACAAGTGTTTATGTGCTATGAACTGTGTTAGATGCACAGATTACAACAGGAAACAAGAAAAACAATGTCCTTGTTTCCTGGAGCTTATGATAATGTGACAGAATGAGAGTGAGACAGACAATTAAATCAATATACAAAGAAAATATATGGTAGCAATCAGTTTTAGAAAGAAGAAAACAAGAGAATAGAATATCATAGAAAGAGACAACATTTTAGTCTAAGATTCTTCTGCCCTATTCCTACCAAAAAGACCTTTTGCAGACATATTACATCTTTATGATTATATCTCACCAGGATAAACAGGGTCCAAATCAGAAAGGAAGAGGAAGGCTTGCTTTTTGATAGAACAAGTTATAAAAAGTCCCTCACATATTCACACTTAAGAAAGAAGAGTATTTCATCTGAGAAATGAATGATTAAAAAGGACAAGACAAATCTTCAAAAATGGGGAAAGTATTTTAATAGAGGAAGAGCAACCCAAGAACCCTAAGTAGAAATAAATCCAGTGATTTCTAAGAACATGAAGAACATAGGAAGAAACATAAAGACCATATCTAGACAGCGATACTGAAAGAGGTCAAAGAGCTAGAGTAACTCCAGATATACCAGGGTAAGGGGCTGAAGTTTTATTTCAGCTGGAAGGGAAGTCATTAGATAATTTAAAAAATAGGTGTGACAGCTTGAAGCTTTTTGTGGATCCCAGAAAAGAATGTCCCTAGAGCTAATCCATTCCTGTACATGTAAACCTATTATTGTAGGGGGCGATTCCTGACTAAATTACTCCATTAAGGGGCTTTTATTAGATTGTGGGACCAGGGCAGGTATTAATTCTCTTACTGGAGTCCTTTATAAATGGAGGAGTAATAGCAGAAGACATGGGAGAAAAAGCAGCAGAGACAGAGGAATCCTGCAGGCTGAGAGAGAGGTTATACAGAGGCTGGGAGCTGGAACTAGCAGAGCAGAGAGCACTGAAAGAGGGTCTGGAGGAGAGGGGAGTGATGGGCCATATGCCTGATTGTCGTCTGCTGAGCTTGGGAAGAAAGTGAGCCTGGAGAAGAAGGCAGAGTTGCTATTATGCCCTGCCATGTGCCTGCTCGCCCACAGCTGCAACTTGCTGAGACAGCGGCTCTTGATGATGCCTTGATTTTGACACCTAGCTTCAGAGCTGTAAGCTTTTAACCTAATAATTTCCTATTGTGAAAGCTAATCCATATATGGTATATTTTACTCCCAAGAGCTTTCAGCAATCTAAAACAGAAATTGGTACCAGCACAGTGGGGTGCTGTTGCTATGAAAATACCAAAAAGTTTGAAACAGTTTTATAAATAGGGAATGGATAGATTTTAGAAGGATTCTGAGATCTTTGACATAAAAGGTGTAGATTGCTTTGAAGAGACTGTTGGTCAAAATATAGTGGCTAAAGTTACTTCTGATGATGACTTTGACAGAAATGATGACTGCTTTAAAGTGACAGAAAACTTGGCAAAGTTAACTCCTGATGTTAGATGGAAGGTGGAATTTGAAAGTGATGAGCTTGGATATTTAGCTGAAGAGATTTCCAAACTAAATATGGAGCATGCAGCTTCACTTTTCCCTTGAAGTTTATAGTAAAATGCTAGAGGAAAGGGGTAAGCTGAGAACTGAACCCCTAGGCACAAAGAACCCAGAAATTGATGGTATGGGAAATTCTGAGCTTCTAGAAAATGAGTCCACAAAGAATATAGATGCATATTTAAGCCTTAACTGAACTTGAAACTGGCCAGTCATTTCAGTGTAAGTCAGGATTGGAAATGCAGTTATCCAGAAATGATTTGTGGAAAGTCCTATTATCTGATAGTTGGAACCCCTGTGAACTACATGCAAAACCAACAAGCTTTTTTTGATATCTGTATGAATGAAATCACTACCAGACTGGAGTAAAAGGGAGAAATAAAAGGAAAAATGACTTCAACAGCCAAACCATGGAAGCTGAGGTTTGGACTTAAAACATCTTTGCAGGCCAAGAGAGGGACCCCACCCATATGTGAGGAAAGGGTGAGTTTGCCATAGCATTTAAAAAGTGTGGGCATTCTGCTCCAATATTCAGGGAGAGTGCTGACATCCTTGGCTTCAGGGAGGATATAGCTCACTCCCCAGGATTTTGGGAGAGTTTGTTCACCACCCCAATGATCTGAGGGGGTAGGGCCTGTGCCCCAGAGTTTGTGGAGAGTGTGGCCATCACTCCAGTGATCTTGGACAGTGGGGCCTTGAGTTCTTTGATCACCCAGATACATGATCAGTGTGTATCCAAGAAGATGGCTACTGGGCAAGCCTTTGGAAGGAATGGGGCTACCACTCCATGAGGACCCAAGGAGAAGAAACCATTATTCTATAGTTGACTTTCAGATTTTAGAAATTTAATGGAGTATTCCCTGCAGATTTTTGGAACTGTATGGGACCCATGGTCCTTCTTTTCCTTCCAATTTCTTCCTATGATATTAGGAATGTTTATCCTGTGACTGTCCCTCCTTTGTAGATTGGAAGCAGATATCTTCTTTCTAAGTTTTCATAGTTCTTCAGCTGGGGGGGAGGGGCGTGGGAATTTTGCCCCAACCATACTGATTTTGATGAAATTTTATACTTATTGTTTTTACTGAAATGATTTAAAGATTTTTGAAATATTGTGCTGGACTGAATTTATTTTACAAATGGAAAGAGCATGTTTTTTTGGGGGGGAGGAGATCCAGATGGGAGAGCAGTTTGAAGCTCTTTGTGGATGCCAGAAAAGATCATGTTTCTAGAGCTAATCCATTCCTGTATGTGTAAACCTATTTTAGCTTGGAACTATCGATTAAATTACTCTGTTAAGAGCCTTTGATTAGATTGAAGGGCCCAGGGTGGGTCTTAATCCACTTATTGCCGTCCTTTATGAACTGAGGACTGAAAGCAGAAGTCACAGGAAAAAAAGTGGCAGAGACAGAGAAACCCCAAGAGGCTCAGAGAGAGGTCCCAAAGGCTGGAGGCTAGAATAGGGGCCACAGAAACACAAAGAGTCTTTTGAGAGACTGTAAGAGATGAGGCCCCAAAGAGAGGGGAGACAGGCTATACGTCTGATCACCCACTGCTGAGCTCAGGGAGAAAGTGAGCCTGGAAAAGAAGACAGAGACTGGCAGAGCCACTATTATGCCCTGCCAAGTGCCTGATCACCCACAGCTGAGCTCGGGGTGGCTGCAGCCAAGTGCCTGATCACCCACAGCTGCAACTAGGTAAGACAGTATCTCTTGATGATGCCTTGATTTGGATACTTCCATGGCCTCAGAACTGTAAGCTTTTAACCTAATAAATTCCCCTTATAAAAGCCAATCCATTTCTGATATATTGCTCTCAGCAGCTTTTAGCAAACTAAAACAATAGGTGAGGCATAATCTGGTATAACATTAAAAGATAGTACAAATAATTCAGTATACTATGTATGGAATGGAACAGCAGTTAGAGACTACTGTGGAAATTTAAATAAGAAATGATTATGGCTTAGTCCATGGAAAGAAAAAGGGGTAAACATTCAGAATAAACTCGCTAGTTTATTTAGATCTGGGGGGCTAGTGAGAAAGCATAGAAAACAAAGGATAAGTCCTAAATATTTGGCTCTAGCAACTGAAAAGACAGTTGTGTCATTTTCTGAGATACAGAGGGCTGGGGGAGTAACATTTTGGCCATGTTAAATTTAATTTGACTATTAGACATCAAATGTGACATTTAAGACAGTTGGACATATCAGATTTAATTCAGTGTTGTAGATTGAATAACAAAAGGCATATTCTTAACCCTAATCTACATTCCTATGTGTGTGGACCTTTTTATAAATAAGACGGTATTTTTAGTTTTGGTTTGGCCCAATTGAGTCATGGTGTATTTAATCCATACTACTGGAGTTCTCTATAAGCAGAAGAAATTCAGAAACAAAGAAGGCTCCAGGGACAAGCCAGAAGTCAGTGAAAGTAGAATAACAGACACAAGGAGAGATCACCATGTGATAGGAGACAGAGTTGGAAGCCAAGGAAAGCCAAGGATTGTGGCAAGCCACCACAAGAACACTACAGACTCCTAGAAGAGAACATAGCCTTGCTGATGTCTTGATTTTTGACTTCTACCCTCCAAAATCATGAGACAATAAATTCATGTTGTTTAAGCCAATGACAAAGATATTTGTCATAGCAGGCTGTGGTAGACTGAATTATGTATCCCAACATAGACATGTTCTTAATCTAAATCTACATTCATGTTAACCCATTGTCAATAGGACCCCTGGAAGATGTTAGCTTTAGTTTAGGTGTGGCCTAACTGAATGAGGGAGCATCTTAGTGGAGGCCTTATAAAGAGAACTGGAAGCCAGAAGTTAGAAAAAGCCATAGAAAGGAGCCAGAAGCTGGGAGTCAGTGGAAACTGGAAGAATAGACAAAAGGGGAGAAAACTGCCGTGTGACAGGAAGCAGAGATATAAGCCAAGAAATCCTTAAGTTTTCTGGTTGCCAACACGAGAATGCTACAGATGATGGAAGAAAGCAAGCTTTACCAGTATCTTATTTTGGATTTCTTCTAGTCTCAACCATGAGCTAATAAATTCCATTAAGATAAAACCCATTATGTAGTATTTGTCATAGGTGGCAAATTAAGACACAGTTTGACAAACTAAGACAGTTTCTGGTACTGAAAAGTGGAGTGCTGCTATTACAAATACCTAAAATTGTGCAATTGATTGTCTAATTGGGTGATGGGTAGAAGCTGGAAAATATTTGAGGGTCTTGATAGAAAAATCCTGTATTACTTTGAAGAAACTATTTGTAGAGATATGGATATTAAAATTGTTTCTGGTGAAGGCTCAGAAATAAGTGAGAGATATAGAGAAAGTTTTATCATCTTTGAGAATATATAATTGATTGTGAACAGAATATTGGTAGAAATAAGGATGTTAAAGTGCTTCAAGTGGGGTCTTAATATGAAATGATGTTTGTGTGATTGGGAAGTGGAGGAAGGCAAATCCTTGATATAAGTTGTCAGAGAACTAAGCAAAATTGTGTTCTGATGTTGAATGTAAGGCAGAACTTGTAAATGATGAACTTGGATATACTGGTGAGGAGATTTCCAAGCTAACTGTGGAAAGTGCAGGCTGATTTATTCTTGTTCCTTGTAGTAAAAGGCAAAAGGAAAGGTATAAACTGAGGACTGAATTTTTAACCACAAAGGAAATAGTGCTTGTTGGTTGGGAAAATTTTCAGTCTATACAGATAGCATGATCTGAGACTAGGGCTAGCTCTATCAGTGAGTTCCCAGAGGACGGGAATCCATGTGGGTGGTGATAAAACACCATTTGCTAAGGAGACTATGCATATGACTCATGGATCCAGTAACTTAGCTCAGAGGAATCCAGGATTGTATATCTATTTGTCTAGAAAGGAACTGTGGAAAATCCCTTTTTTTCTGATGACACAGACTCCCTTGAACTACACACAAAACCAAGAAGGTTTTTGAAAACTTTATATGAGCATAAGCATTGTCAGCCTGGACTAAAAGAGACAGGGATGGAACAAATTATAGACAGATTATAGCTGCCATCCCAAGGCTTAGAGAGAGTCAAACATACACCCCAATTTTATGACAGAGATTGCCTACCCTCCAGTACTTGGAGAGGGTGGGCATAGGACCCAGCATTTGGGGAAAGCATGGACACTGTCCCAGAACTTGGAAAGGGTGGGGCTGGCACTATAGGAGGTACAGTAGACAAATTTTTGATTTGCAGATGGCTCTCAGGCTTTGAAATCTAATGGGGTTTGTCCCACTGGGATTTGGACAGCGTGTAACCTGTTTTCCTACCAATTTCTCCCTTCTGGAATGGGAATTGCTATCCTGTGCTTGCCCCCATTATTATATTTTGGAAGCAGATGAGCTGTTTTCTAGGTTTCATGGGTCCATGATGGATTGGAATTTTGCTCCAGGACAGATGACCCCAAAAACTGATTTTGATGAGACTCTGGACTTAGAGTTGTTGCTGAAATGAACAAAGGACTTAAGAATATTGGATTGGGGTGAATATATTTTGCATGTGGGGAGAACTTGTTTTTTAGGGTCCAGAGGGCAGACTGTGGTAGGTTGAATAATGAATCCCAGTGAAAGTTCTTAATCTTAATCCATGTTCCTATGAGTGTGAACTCATATGTAGACAGGACCTTTTGAAGAAGATGTTATTTTTTACTTTAAGTCATATTGAATCAGGGTAGACCTTAATCTGTACTACTGGAGTTCTTTATAAGAAGAAGAAATTCAGGCACAGTCATTCAGACTGTAGGGAGAAACAGGAATTTAGCACAAACCAGAGGAGCAGACACAAAGAGAGGATATCACCATGTGACAGAAGGCAGAGATGCAAACCAAGGAACCACAAGTATTCTGGCAAGTCAGCACAGAATGCTACAGACTCCTGGGAGAAGGTATAGTCTTGCTGACACCTTGATTTTGAATTTCTAGCCTCCAAAACCATGTTGTTGTTTAAGCCAATCCATTGTTTGATATTTGTCATAGAGGCTTGGCAAACTAATATACTCAGTACAGTTCAAAGCTGGAAAAAATGTTCAACTTTGTGTAAAGTCCAATGATAACTATGATAGTTGATTAGATAAGTAAGAGAGAATGTGGAGACAGACAAAAGGAGAGGGTCCTGGATTGAGTCATGGATTCATATGTTTAGGCATTGCATTCATTTCTTACTGCAGCTGCATGAAATTACCACAAAATTTGTGAATCAACATGAGTTTATTATCTTATGGTACTGGTGATTACAATTTAAAATTGCTTGGGAAACTTTATCCTTTCTGAGACTTGAGGGGAGAATCTGTTTCCTTGCCTTTTCCAGCTTATAGAGGCTGACTACATCCCATGACTCATTTTTTTTTAAATTAATCTTATTGATACATATTAATAAAGCATACAATTCATCCAAAGTGTACAATCAATGGTAATTGGTATAACTGTGTAGTTGTGTGTTCATCCCTTCAATGATTATTAGAGCATTTTCATTATTTCAATAATAATAATAATAATAATAATAATACAGCATCACTTCTACCTCTTCTTACATGATCACATTTCCTTCTATGCCTCTGACTCTCTTGTCTCCCTCTTTCCCTTGATAGGACCTTTAAGACAGCTTTGGACTTACCCAGAAAAACCTGCATAAATCCCCATCTTAACACCCCTAACTTAATCACATCTTCAAAGTTCCTTTTGCCAAGTAAGGTAACATATTCACACGTTCCACAAATTAGGAAATGATCTCTTTGGAGGCAAGGTGGCATTATTCTACTTACCACAGACATGTAGTCAAGTCCAGATTTGAGTTCATGAACTACGACTTCAGACCCTTCATGCCAGAGCCACCCTGTGAAGTACTGTGCAAGGAGGTACATTTTGGGGAGAAACTGAAAGGGTATAGAGTACCAAATGATTGAATTTTTAGGATGAAAGAAAGATTAACAATCATCTAATACTCTCCAATTATTATGTAGATGAGGTAAACAATGCCATATATAATTAAATAAGCTTAAGTTTCCTTAAGTTTCATTAATTAGTAGCAAGCTAGTAATTAAACTCAGGTCTTTTTATGTGTAGGCTGCTACACTCTCCTCTTCACACACAATTTATCATGATTTTTAATAAGCTCGTGATGTTGGATTGTGTGCTGATATTTGCCAAGCTTCTTGGGTTAGAATTCTGGCTTCATCACTTTTAAGCCATATGCCATTGTTAAAATAACTTTCTCTCTTCTCAGTTTCTCCATTGCAAAACAGATATAATAATCGAGCTTGCCTATTTATGTGTACATCAGGCAGTCCACGTTCTGTCAGACCAGAGTCACTAGGAGTGGTAGGTAATATGGGTTTTGTTTTACAGAACAGTCTTAAAGTTCTGTGGGAGATGCAGGGAAAGAGAAGATGCAGAAAGGGGGAGTCCAAGAAAAGAAGTTGCAAACCAATCAATCTGAGAAGCCAAACATGTCTAGCTACTGAAGTGGGAATGTAAATTGGAGTTTGTAGGAATGTGTATGGTAAGCTGTTGTATTTGGGTAACTTTTGTCTCAGTGAGTTTAAAACCAAGAATCTAGAAGCAAGCCAAAAACTGCTGTTGTTCAACAGGGCCATAGTTGGGAGACAGTCTCAACAGAGGGAATGAGAGCAAGGACAGTGGAGCTCACCAAACACTTCTTGTCTGTTGTCTTGACATCATAAAGACCCCCTGAGAGTAATAGATACCACTTCTCATCTGGTTCTAAATGTCTCACAGTTTCCTAATATGGTTCACTCTAACAGGAACCATATAAGAAAGGAGATTCTGGGAATCATATTCTCCAGTTTAACCATGTTAAAACAAAATAGTCATCCACAGTGTGTTATAAGGATTAAGAAAGTTTATATTTAGAGACTACTTACCATATTGACTCAAACATACTTAGTCTTTTACAAGTGATATTTAAAATAAATTTAATTAAAAACCCAATATTTCACAACTGATCTAAATTGTCAACAAAGAATTGCAACACTTACTCTCCAATTCATTGGACTAACCCAGGACAGCTAACAAGGAGATGATGAGGACAACGCCCATCCCAAGGAACAGAGAGTGTCTGCAACTGCAAGCAAGATAGTTTCATCCATCTGCCCCATGGGATCTAAGCTCCGTCTCAATTAGAAACGGAATAGGCCAATTACATTCTTCAAAATGCAAAGGACCACTTAGACACAGTGATAAAGCACAATAATATATGTATCTAAACCATATGAAAAGATTTTCTCTGAACAAAAAATTAAAGGAGATATCTCTTTTTATGTATAATAGCATGGTTTATGAAATGTTCTATATTTTGGGGAGTGTATGTTTCAGTTTAACTATGCCTTTATTGTTTCAGTTTATATTTTAAACACAGCACATATTTTTATCAGATAAAATATTTTAAAAATTTTGGAATTATTACAAAAATAGAATTATTCAGTTAGTAATTATATTTGTTGAGGGGGTTATTCTCTTTTGTTTTGCTAAAAATTTGTTAACGATCTGCAAATCACCTTTCTAAATATAGAGTGGACTTGGTTTGCTGAGATTTATCTCCAAACGTCAATGTTTGACCTTCTAGAGTAACTTGAGTCTCCTACAAATTAAGAAAATTATATAAAGTTCTATTTCTTAGATTTTAATGACCTTCTTGTTTTCCTGTAATCTTTTCTAACCAGAGATCTAAACTTCTTTCCAAAGCATTATCATAATTTCAGTGAAAATAGTTACCTATTTTGGGCCTAATTTAGACTTTTCTAATGGAAATTATTTCTTTGCAATTTCAAAATTAAATAACTATTTAAAAAACAATAGTTTGGAAACTTTTTAATATACTATTGATTTTTAGCATAATGATTTCTTTCACAACATTTTCTCTTATTTTACAATTTTTATAATGCCTTTCTAGCTTGTATCATTTTTTCACAGAAAAAAAAATTCTTAAAATTCATTTTATCTATAATCATTATATATTCACAATATTCCTTTACATTTTCAAGGTGAAGTATGTCTTCATAATTGAAATAAAGGCTATATATTTTTGTTTTCTACAATTACTGAAGTTAAGAATAAGAATCCTTAAGTCGCTTGTAGCATTTTGATAAGCAATTCTGGAGCACTAAATATAAAAGAGAGAGGTGTTGTATCTAGTAACAAGTCTACTTTTACAGTACCAGATTGTAGCTTTGTGAAGTTAGGACACATTTTTAAATGCATGCTTTACCTCCATCATAATTACATTGCTCTTCCAACTTAGAGAAATATTACTTTGTTCTACAGAGGTTTTTAAATTTGGAGTTTCAGACTTCATATATGTGTACTTTTGGAGGAGATATTTACAGTTCATTTCTCATCCACGAACCCCTTACATTTTCTGTCCTCACTGGCAGTTATGTTGGGGAAATGCCAGCAATTTGTGCTATCGGGCTGTGAGCAGAAATAGCAGGTGTCAATTCTAAACTGAGTAATAGAGCTATTTTGCCACCTATACTTTCTTTTTTCCCTGGCAGTATTGACCATCAAGTTCCATGTCGAGAACACAAAATGGTGAGAGCCAGAAGGAGAAACCCCAATGCACTGTGTCAGTCTGTTTTTGAGAAAGAAAACACTTTATTATATTTTTCTTTAAGCTAGTGATATTTTGGTATTGTTTGCTACCATAATATAACATATATGAAGTTGGTATATTTCTAACACAAATATGGTCAAATATCAGCAATTTCATGTATTGCAACCTGGTAGCCCTGCCAGATAAATGTAACATCTGACAATATTAAGAAATGTTTTAGGACGGCGTTTAATATCATGAAATGCTAATTAGTGTACTATTAACTGTGAAATTGGTTGCATTTCACTTAATTGCTTTGTGGTTCCACAAGCATGAATCTTAAAATTATAATTTATTTGGGTACTTTTGAAAAGAAATGCCAAAGGAGAATAGGAATAGAAATAATAATTAAATAAAAATAAAGAGCATGTTAAATTGGTATTGTTACTTATTGCAAGAAGACCCAAATTCAATAGCTGCTTATTCAGTACTGTTTACCCCTTGAACTTTTTGTTATGGAATAAAATGAAAGGAAACCAAGTATTCCCAGTTACTGTGTAGAGAATTCTATTTCTACATTTCTCCCTGCCATAATATATCTTTTTATCTACCTCCATATTATAGAGCTAGAATTAGGCCTGAGGAATTTTCTGTGTGATAATTTGATACAAACCAAAAGTTGGAAAGTGTCTTTTAAATTATCTGGCGGAATATCCTTGCTATTTGAAGCTTCCATTCTCATTACAGTATTGTTACCAGCTGGCAATCTAGCATATATTTGAATACTTCCAGGACATGGAATTCACTGCTATTGAAAAGAACTTTTCTTCCAATGATCTGTTAAATCTTTAGAAAATTCTCCATTATTTCTATTCAAAATCCAAGTTCTTTTACCATGTGCCCATTGGCCCTGTTTCTACCCCTTGCAGATACATAGAATAAATTAATTCTTTTTCCTCCTGAATAGTTTTAGTAGAGATGTGATAATATATTTGTAACAAAAATTTAGTCTTAATATTTAAACATGGCTTCCTGGGATGGTTCTATATTCTACTCCAGTGTTCATAAAAACTTCCAAGCAAACTTTCAAATACTCTTTCACTTATTGCCTAGGAAGGAAAGTATATTAGTAACAACAATCTTCCTCCGACAGAACTGCAATAGCAATTGTCTTTTAGGGAGTGTGAAAAAATAGAGCATCCTGCCTTCTCAAATGCTATAACCACTAACCTAAACCAATAAGATAATTAAAAAATAAATATTTTAAATGACAGACCTGAGGAAAAGAAAGAAGTGTAAGTAGGACAAATGCATGAATTCATTTATTTCTTTAGCTAAAACGCATCCTTCCTCAAGTCAGTTTGAAGCTGTTTGCACGGCAGGGTGTTTCACCTACTAATGATTTCACAGCTGGCACGTTCATGGCATCAATGTTTATTGGCATCCTGGATGTCATTTATTTTTAAGAAGCTCTTCCAGGCCTCTGAATAAATTATCTATCAAGTGCAGCAGTGCATGGAAACACCCAAGATACAATTTGCAGCCTTGCTCAGGCTCTCATTATTTGGTGTAAATGAAATCCCAAGTCATTAAACTTTTTAAAAAATGAAGGCACCTTGTATTAAAAATACTAGCAATTGAAAGACCTTCTAGGTCATTCTTTCAGTTCATAATATACATAGTAATGAGCCTGGAAATAGGTTCAATCCCTCAGCAATTGTTTACTTTCTTTTGAAAGACAAAAGTTGTTTTCTGTCAAATGCATCACAGAAAAAGTTCAAGTTGGCTACTTTCATCTATTCCACTGGGAATTCTGCTAGAAAATTGGCCAAGAGAAAAGAAGTACCAAGATGAGCAATTATGATAAGAAAAAGAATACTTGAAGTTTACAAAGTTTTTAGTTATAAATCAACAAAATATATGGGATGCCTGATGAATAACTAGCAGTGATTCACACCTCTTTGTGTCTGAAGGTATGCCCTCCCACACACACACACATATGTTGTAAGCTAAAATATATATATATTAAGGTCATGGAGAGAGCTTTTCTTTGAACCTGTTGTACGTAACTTAGCAATCTCAGGCAAGATGGCAATGTTTCCTCAACAATGAGTTTACCATATCTGCAGTCTCTCCTGCTGTGTTTACTATGAATTTTGATGATGCTTTGTATGAGCCTAAAAGCTATTTGATGTTGTTATACTTTTAAACCATGAACTGGGATTCATAACCCATTGAAAAACATTTAGTCACAAACTGATATGGAATAAATGTTATCTACCATGGTTTGTTTTGTTGTTGATTTACCATTGCAATGAATACATACTACGATACAAAACGACATCTTTATAATGTGAATGTTGAGGAAAAACATTAAACATTCCCTTATTAAGCTAGCCAAGTCATGGTGTGATGTCACTGTGCATTGTTGGCATGTTTTAGACAAAACTGAATGTGTGGCATATCTGAATCTGTGGAATTAAAAAAAATAAAGGACCCAGAAATGCATAAATGCAGTTAAAATATTTTGATTAATATGGTTCTCTCCCATTATAGTTAAATTCTATGTAGACATTTTTTTCCTTTCCAGTATATTTTCATCCTTAACATTGTCTTGACGTAGTAGATACTCAGGAAGTATCTGTGAAATTAATGAATAAATAAAAGCAACTGGCATATTCAAATTCTTGAGATTCCCCATGTTCAAATGATTTTAGTAGAGTAGGGATTGCTTTGCAATGTTTCATACACAAATAATCACAAAGCTTTTTTGGTTTGTGCTGAAATAAATTGAGAGCTAATCCAGTATAAACTGCCAACCAATTCTAGAAAACTCTTTATAGTATCTCTGACTATGGTAGGCAGCCTCTAAGATGATCCCTGCCTCCCGGTATCCATATCCTTGTGTAATACCCTTCCCTTGCATATGTGTGATGGACACAGTACTTGCTTCTAACAAATATAATTTGTTAAACAGAATGGGCTTAGGTTACAAAAAGACTGTGTTGTGATCAGCCCTATGGAGAACAGACACGTATGGTGGCAAAGACTGAAACCTTCAGTCCAACTACCATCCAGGGTTGCCAACAACCATAATGTGAGTGAGCTTAGAAGCAGATCCATCAGCCCTGGTTCAGGTTTGAGATGACTGCAGCCCCAGTGAAAAGCTTGGCTGCAGCTTGAAGAGAGACGCTGAAGGCCAAAACGAACCAGTCAATCTGTTCCTATGACTCTGACCTGCTGAAACCATGACAGACTAAATATTTGTTGTTTTCAATCACTAAATTTTTGAATATTTCATTATGGAGCAATAAATTACTAATACATAAAAATATATCACCCAATCTATGATTTAACATTTTTATAAATGGGGAACCGATGGATGTAGGAGACACCCATTAAGAAATCATTTTAATTTTAAGTTGAAACATGCTGCCTTGTGATTTCCACCAATTGATTCCTAAATGATGGTAATACACCAGTAAACAAGAGAAATCATTTTTTTCTGCAACTTTAGAGATTATATTTTAAAAGTATAAACAGAACATTAAGCAAGTTTAAACTCTAGGAGTGAATGGACAAGTTAAAAAGGAGTGTTGAAGAAGGGTTCTGTTAGGAATAACAATGAGTCAAGCGTATGAATATAGAAAGAGCAAGTGAAGAAAGTGAGACAAAATCCCACAGGTGAGAAAAATTTTGATCATATTTAAGGGATAGAAAGAAAGTCAGTGGGTTGAAGCTTAGTGAGAAATGGGACAAATGTCTGGTTAGTGACAGAACACTGGAAGTTGTTATATATATTAGGGCCTTTTTCGTCAAGAAATTGGGCTAACATTTTTTAAAAAAGGAATTGGAATCCATTAAAAGGTTTTAATCAGGAATGTGCCATGATTTGATTAAAATCCTGCATACTTGGGTCCGTCTAGGCCTTGTTAAGATTGTGCCTTACGCCTTCAGTTGGCTCTTTTAGGTGTAACATTTTTCTAGAGTCAACAGGTTAACACTAAGTTGAGATATTACAAAAAATCACAATATTCCCTTTCTCTTCTGCTCTGCTGATAAGGGAACTCCTGGCTCTTTATCTGGAAAGAATTTTCAGCCCAAATCTTCACATACGTTCAGTAAGAATGGTGATCTTTCTATAATCTCCTCTTTCCAGATAAGCTCATGAAAATTCCATGTCTAATATGAAAATGTAGATCCTATGCTTAGGAAATACTGCTAAAGCAATCACCATAATATCTGAATATAATCAGCTACCAGTGCGAGATTTCTTACAGATAGTGAGAACATTCTGAGCTTAGCACCAGAACATAAAGTCAACAGCAGCTCAGTATAGAAAGCATTTTATAGTTAAGTGGCATTCTTTGGAGTTATTATATCACTTTCTTAATCTTTGATCAAATACTAGAAATATGAAATACAGTTAATATCTGGGTGTATTTGTCAGCTATTGCTGTGTAACATAACACACAAAAATCCCAGTGGCATAAATAATGAAAAATGCAAGGTTGGCTGAAGAAGCCCTGCTTCAGGCTGTGTTTCAACTGGACTTTGCTTCAGGAAGTGGGTCTACTCCATTGTGTCTCATTCCAGTGCCCAGGCTTAAAGAATGGCAGCTGCTTGAGACATTTACTAATTGCGAAGGTTGGAATTCACTAATTGCAGCAAGTGAAATGCATGATGCTTCTTAATGCCTACTCATGAGTGGGATATGCTGCCCCTTCTGCCCATATTCCATTTGACAAACCAAAATACATGTAAAAACTCAATATCAATGGGGGTGAGCATTACATTCCTCCTATAGAATAGGGTGGGGAAGGAATGATTATTTTCTGAACTCAAATCTTAGCTTCTATAGTGTAGGAGATCCATTGCTATGCCTCAGTAGAAAAAGTTAGCATTTTACAAGCTCCCTTGGGCTGGGCACAGGCAAATTTTCAGGCTATAAATTAGCTGGGACACATAGGTGTAGTCTTCGTTTCATTCTCCAAGCATTAAGTCACAGTTATGTTGTTCTGTTGTTTGTCCAGTTGAAAATTATAGCCACCTAAACAGATCACTGCTTATCCCCAGCATAGCCTTCATTTTTTATACAGTATAATGATGATGACATAGCTCAACACATGATTGCTGACCTAGATAATGAGCACTTTGAATAATTCTAAACATTAAAGAAAATATGGCTATGATCTAATAGTCACAGATCCAGGAAAGCATGTTTTCCTATTTCTAGCAGAGCAGAGGGAAGGTTGACTTGTGTAGTAAAAGCGTCTTGGGACCACTTTCTCTCTCTCTCTCTCTCTCTCTCTCTCTCTCTCTCACACACACACACACACACACACACACACAATACTACCATCATAATTGTCTGCTATTTCCTGTTCATCCTTCGCTATGTCTCTCTATTGACCATTACATTTACCATTTGCTAATTTGTGACAATTTGTACTATGTATTTCCCTTTCATCCCTATGAATACTACCTCAAATAAGAAATTCGGCAATTTGTCATTGAGCTTATTACCATATATTGAAAAATCTCTGTCCTTCTTTAGATTCTGCTACCTTCAGAATATTTTACATATTCGTCTTTTTTTTAAGCATGGCTCTGAATATATTACTTTCATTAACAATATTCATTTGTAAAAATATTCATTTGTAACAATATTCATTTGTTCTCTATGGACTCTGGAATAAAATCCAAACTCCATAGAAATACTTAAAATTCTCCCTCTTTGAACCTAAATCACATTGCCAACAATTCTAAAATTTTTATTCTTTCATCTTTGATCTATAGCTCCTGTAAACTATGTCTAATCCCACCTACTCTTTCTAAATTTATTTCTATTGCTCATTTAATTTTATATGCCATAATTCCTCAGTAACTTCTATCTGCACAAATATTATCCATATGTTAATAATGTTCTGCTAACATAATATTTACTTTGCAATGCCTTCAATGCTCTATGGAGCTCCTCAGAAGTTCATTATAATATATATATTAAATAGCATATTTTGCATTATCCCTCCCTGATTGGAACATATGTTATTTGTAGCTTTCATCTTGGTAGGTATTTAAGTATAGGATTCAAAAGCAGTTTTTGAATTAGTTAGAATTACCAAAATTTTCAGATTTACAATTCTTAATAATTTACACCAATTTCAGTTTTACCTAAAATGATAATTTGATAGGATTTTTGAGAAAATTAAAAGCTATTGATCAATAACTTGCATAATACATCTTGCTCTTATTATTTAAAATGCAATAATATTATATATCATATTATGATTTTTATTTCCCTATTATTGTCTGTAAAATTAAAGGTAAGACTCCTTAAATGATGAATAGTTTCATATTCTTCTCAGATATAAAGAGGGAATGTGTTATCAACAAAGTTGTTAATCAGAAAAAATAATCTACCCCATGCTACACATCTATAAGCTCTGATTATTTACCTTATTGATAACATTGTAGTAACTTGATTGCCACTTACAAATTATTTTGGCTATACTTCATTGCAATTTTTGTATTTCAGAGCCTTTTGTAAAATGTCAGACACACTAGATACTCAGTATGACAAAGGAAGGAAAATTATAAATAGATATATGTATATAGTAGGTACTGTCAGTGTTTTCTTCTGATAAGAACGAAACAGCAAAATAGTTCACAGACCACTGTTATAGAGGTCTTGGTATATATCTTTCATTGCAAAAATTAAGAAATTTTTAAAAGTGTTCTACTTGCAAAGACAATTAAAACTATCTCAAAAGATAGAGAAAAAAGACTTGGTGGTAGTGTGTATTAAATCTAAAAAATACTTTAATAATTGAGTTTTTATTATATGGAATCATTTTGCCCTTTTTGATAGCAAGAAAATGCCAGGAAGACTTCAACATAATAGCAGACAGTGTGAAAAAAAAAAAAAGGACATAAACTGCTACAGATTTAGAAACAGGCCTTAATGTTCCATTGCAGCACGTAAAACTTCTGTATAATTTCACATCAAAAGTATTAAGTTGTAAAGTTATTGGTACTTTTCAACTTAGTATGCCTTAATGCTCACTTAATAAATATTTAGCAAGAAAATAAAGTTTTCTTTATTTAAACTTTTTTTCTTGTTTGGAATCATTCTTCTTTCTAGCAGATATAAAATGGAATACTAGAAGAATGTTTTGCAAGTTGGACTTGCTGATGAATAACAAGGACAAAGAAAATGTCTATCAAACACATTAAAACAGCAAGATTTTTCATAAAAATAAATGTCCATTTTAGAAAATTTTGAAAACATCATAAAAAGTAAAGAAAAATTAAAAACTATTTAAAATTCATCACCTAGAGATATATATATTAAGATTTTGATGTGTACCTTTTAATTATTTTATGTCTACCTGTATTATACTACACACACACAAATACATATTTTACCAAAGTGAGATAATGGTGTACATTGTTTTATGACTAGTTTTACTAAGCATATTTGCAATTTTTTACCTAATAGTCTAACATATTTTTGTAGTCATGCATTCTAATTAATGTAAAGATTTTCAGGTGTTTTGTATTAATAATTATTATGAGCAATGTGTAAACAACATTATTTGAAATAATCATTTCACAAATTCTTTACTATTTCTTTATAAAAAGCAAAAAGGGGATTTTGTAAGTAAAAAGATAGACTAAATTTTTTTATTAGCATTTCATCACCACAAAGAATATAAATATCAACATAGATTCCAAACAAGAGTGTATAAAAGTGTTCATATCTTCATACACTAGTTAATATAAGACATTACATTTTTTAATAGCAAACTGTTAGGCATATTTATTATTAGCTTTTATTAACTAGTGACATTATACATTTTCCCCAACTATTTATTGTGCAATTTTGCCAATTTTCTCCTGGCATGTTTGTTCATTTTGTATTGTTTATTCATAAAGGCTCTTTGTATATTAAATGCATAGTGATTTGTCTATCATGTATATTTTATAAAATATTCTCAGCTTGTCATTTCTCTATTTTTTTCTTTCTCTGTAAATGAAATTTATAAAGTTAAATAAATAATTTATTTTTACAATGTTTACATATGGGATCACTCTTTAAAAAAACCTTCCGTTTTCATTTTCGTTCATATATGCTTGAGAAAGTTTATGAGTTCACCCATTATATCCAAAGCATTATTGCTTCTGGAATTTATTTTGTTTTATTGTTTAGAATAGGGAATTAATTTTATTTCTACCCAAAAACCTCATATTCAATATTTTTTGTTTTTTTATTCCAAAAATATTTTATTCTTCTTTCTTCATTCTTTTGAAATTTCAACTTTATACGCAGTTCCAACTATACAACAATATATACAAGCACCTTATGATTTATAGATTCTCACCATTTACTCCTCAGACAATAATATATTTTAATTAATATAGTTGTAGTTTAAAATATTTTTGAATGACCACAAAACATTGAATACTAACAACATTTAGTTTCCACCTTATTTCTCTTCTTCCTTCCTCCTTTCACCATTGTAAAAATGAGAAATTGAAGTTGAAAAGACAGATTAAGATAAAAAACATTTTCTCTCTCTCTCTCTATAATATATATATACATATATATACTTATATATATATTCATATATATTTTACTTTTCTGAATACACTATGATAAACCTTCAACACTGAAACATTGTATCAGACATTATAGAGACTCATTCATATAATGCAGGCTGGGTAAGTTTTTACGTCAGATTCAAAGAGTTTTCAAAAGTCATTTTTTGCTCTATAAACTAAATTAAAAACAAATACCAAAACCTTCCACCAGACAAAATCTTGTTTTCCACTCTCACATTCCAACCTTACTGACAATTGACTGCAAGTTTCTTAGCTAGAAATGACTAGGTCAGATAATATTGAATTTTTGACTGATTATTAAAAATAGGAGCTTTTAAACTCCAGAAAAGTTTATTGTTAGAAAAAATGTAGTAAAAGGGAAAGAAAAATTATATTCACTTCACATCTCTTTGACTACTCCAGGATTAGCTCTCTCAGAGACACAGAAAAATAAAAAGGATTAAGTATAAATAAAATAAAAAAGGTGAGTGACTGAACAAATTACTTTGGCCAAAAGATATCTATGGTTATATGCATGACGTTTGTAGTAAAATTAGTAGAAAGTACTAAGTTTAAAAAAAATAGCTCTTAAGAAAGTAAAACAAACTGAAGAAATTGTACAAATTGTAGAGAGAAAACTATGGGACGTTTAGCCCAGTGAAAAGCTGAATCCATAAATAAATGTAAAATCACCAAGGAAAGTTGGTGTTAATATTTTAGATTATTACACAACTAAATATGGTCACTTGCATTTGGGTCACTGCCAGTTATTATTAGTTCAATATTTGCTAATAAATTGTGTTAGTAGCTTCTAGAATGACTCAAAACCATTACTGTCTACTGGTATTCAGGCCCTGACCAATCTCCTTCCCTAGACTGTGGACTGGACCTCTAATAAACAGCATACAGAAAAAGTGGTGGGATTAGGTTATGAGAGACTCAGACTCTGTCTTGCTCATGTTTTCAAGGGCTCTTCTCACTTCCTTGCTCTGACGAAGCAAGCTGTCATATTGTGAACTGCCCTATGGAAAGGCCCATGTGGCAAAGAGCTGAGGAAGGCCTTCAGTGCCAGTGAAAAACTGAGGTCCTCAGTCTGATAACCCAAGAGGAAATGAACCTTCAAAACCACATGAATGCTATTGGAGGCAGATCCTTCTCCAATCCAGACTTGAGATGACTGCAACCCCAGACGACCCCTTGATTATATTCTGCCGGAAACTGCCTACTAAGGCTTTTCCACATTCCTGACACACGGAAACTGTAAGTTAGTAAATGCTGTTGTTTAAGTGACTATGCTTTGGGATACTATATCATGGAGCAATAAATAAGATATATGCAGAATAACTATACTTATTAATATGGCTCTTTGGTAACAAATGAAATTTCATTTTGGAGGAAACTAAATGATTTGTTTGTTAGAATTTGAGGCAAAACACCTATATCTAAAAGAAGCTAGATAGACCCAGATAGGTGAGTAATTTATATTTCTTTTAAAATAATCAATTTTCAATTACCTAGAAGAAGTGCTTTATAATCTCATAAATCAATATAAAAAATCTTTAGATAATTTGTATCTTGTTCTGGGTTATATTTTGTTTTTGTTCATTTAAAATAGTATTTCTAGTGCTCTGAAAAATCACGTCAAGAGTTATAAAAAGGACCAAAAGAGATGATTTAGTAGTTATTAGAAATGTACCCATTCCGTCCTCACTCCTTTTCACCATTTCCATTTGCCTCACAGTCTGAAGGAAATGATTGCACATCTTCTAAACAATGGCAAAGTCCTTAATAAAGCTAAATGGGACTTGCTCCAATTTAGCCTTAAAAAGCTTAAAGTTTTCCAACAGTGAAAGTTCAGGAGATGAATTTGAAATAAAAAATAAGCTGAGAGAGTGAAGAGAGGAGAAATGAGAGAGAGGAAGAGAGAGAGAGAGAGAGAGAGTAAAATGCAAACAAAATATGTAATTTTGCAGACCTTATATTGGTCCATTATATTAAAATCAAAATTAACTAAGTTGCATTTTATCTGCAAAGTCTATTATTAGAAATTTGAGTCAACTTTACTTCAAATATTCATTTTTAGATTAAAGAGAGAACTCATTTTTTAAAAAAATCAATAAAATGCTGTTATAAAGGTGAAGTAAAAAATTTCCAACTTATATGTTAGAAACATGCAAACCTGAAGAAGAAAAAAAGCCAAAAAAAGCTAATGAATGACTTAGTGTCAGAGTAAAGTATAAATTAGTGGCAGAACTTTTTTGCAGGGTTTGGTTGCATCCCATAAAATTATTTCAAAGCATCACTATGGAAGATTTAGTTAATACTTCGTTGTGCTGCAAGTTGCAAACACTGAATAGAATTTCCCCAGCTATTTATCCAGAATATCTGTGCACTAATCTATTAAATTTCATAATTAGAGTGCATTTATCAATCCTGTTAACTTCCTGTGTCATTTCTTTTGAAAGTGCATCCAGTTGAGGAAATCTATAGCTGACTAAAGGAAAGTTGGTGTCATAGTAATGCATGTGCACACATCCATGTTTTTAAAGGTGAAAAATGTACATCATGAAAATAGGAAAACTTTATTCCCATTTCCTCTGCAGAGAAAGGAAAAAAAAATCACGCTGATTTCTTTTGTTGAAATGATCTGAGCTATTGAAAACATCAATAGAGGGCACCAACAAGCTGTTCTCGAAAGCCTTTCATTTCATTGCTTGTGACAAATAAACCTAGCTGGCCGTTTCTTTTAGTGGCCTACAATTACAGATGTGGTACTGGTGGTGTTGGGGGCAGAGCACCTACATTGTCTTTGAGCAGAAAGATAAATTCAGAAATCTAAGCCATTAAAATGTGATTCATTTTCCCTGCATCAGACCTTATCCACTAGCTCTATATATTCTCTTTCTAACATACCCGAATTTTGTCTGTGGCTCTTTCAAATAAAACTTATTTCTAGTTTTAGACCTCAATGCAGATAGCTAAACCTAAATGCTCAACTCTAAAGAAAAATTTAGTCATAAATCAACTGCTGATGATCTATAGTGATAGAGTTGTGTAGGGATATCCCCAAACTAGCTAAAATAATAATTAGTCTTATCATATTCCTTCTATATTTTGCTTTTGAGGTCATTTTTGAAAAACTTTAAAGCAAACAAGTAGTAGTGGTGACCCAGAGGGAGCTCTTTCCACATTTTTGAAAGATAAAACATAAGAAATGATTGAGGAGGCCATGCTCTACAGGCTGTGATTTCGGGAACTTTGGGAAAGTCTCACTTTTTCTTAACAAATATAGCAATCCTAACAACTCATTGATCTTCTAAATTCCACCAGTACCAGTGTCTCTTGTTATCTGAATGCTTTGTCTATTTTAAAGAAGCAAATATTTGTGGAACAAGAAACAAATGAACGTTATCAGCTATTTACACCAGTCTGTGCCTAGGTTTATCCCATCTTATCTGAAGAGAAGTTTTCTGTGTTCAAGAATAATGTACCTAAAAATCTTAGGTGTCTCTTGGAAAGGGTAGAGAAGGAATACCATTTAAGAAGAAAAGACTGTCCAGAACAGGGCAAGGTTCTGAGGAAAGCCTTTTTACATTTGTTAATTTTGCTTAAAGCAGCTCCTCCAGGTAAGAAACAGAAATTACATATAGTAATATTCAAAGCACAGAGGAGTGAGTAATTAATTCTGTCTGAGAGAGTTAGGGAATCTAACTTGAGGTTAGAGATTGAGGGTTATATAGGGGTATGCTACTATACAGAAGACTGAGCTTAGCACTAAGGCAGAAGAAAGTGTTTGTGCTGTGTCATGTACGCATGAATGGTTAAGCTTGGTCAGTTTAGGAAATAACAGAACTCTGAAGATTACAAAAATAAGAATTTGAAAAAAAAACAACAACAGATTTTGCTGCATTGATTTGTATACCCAGGTTAGACATGTTCTTGGTCGTGGTCTGAATTCTGGTGGGTGTGGACCCTTTATAGATAATAAGTTCTCTTCAAGATATTATTTCAGTTAAGATGCCACCCAACTGAATCAGGTTTGGCTTTAATCTGGATTACTTGAGTCTTTTATAAAACAGAGTGAAAGGCAGACAGAAAAAGAAGTCACTCTGGGAGCCAGAAGCTGAAAGTTAACGGAACCCAGAAGAAAAAGAAGAGACTTCATGTGCATTTCCACGTGACAGAAAAGCCAAGGATCAAGGATTGCTAGTAGCCATCTCCAAAATGTTACAGTCTTCTGAGATAAAGCTTTGCCTTGTTGACTCCTTGATTTTGGACTTCTCATAGCTGCAAAACTGTGAGCCAATAACATTTCCATTGTTTAAGCCAACTCGTTGTATGTTGTTTGTTTTAACAGCTAGGGAACTAAAATACACATAATTAAGTCTAGGGTGTTAAGTGAGGATGAAATGTTACTAGATAAAAGTTAAGACACACAAACAAACACAGGACTGTACAACACAGTGAACCCTATTGTAAATGATGAACTATACTTAACAGTAAAATTATAATATTCTTTCATCAATTCTAACAAATATACCACATAATGCAAGGTGTTAATAATAAGGTGGTATATGGGAACTTGGTATTTTATGCAAGATTTTTCTGTAAACTTAACACTTCTCTAATAAAAAATAATAATTTAAAGTTAGATTGAGATTGGGCTTTATCTTCTGGATGGCAACTAGTCAAGAACAGAGTAGAGAGAGGTTAGTGACAGAAAAAAATAGATACTGAACTTGTGAAACAATATACATTGAAGATAATAAGGGTATGAAAAAACTCAGTGGTAGTAACAATAGAAACATATATGCAGTGGTGATTGCATATGTGAATTTGTTCACTCTTCCAGAAATTTCTATATCTGGTGGAAAGGACCCAGCAGGTTTTACATGGAGACTGAGGTGGCTCCTGATAAATAAATGACATGTTAATTATTGAGATTCAGAGTTGTATGATTATTTCAGGACTGTGGGAGAAAAATGAAAGAAATTTGTATGCACGGAGGTATAAAAGCCTCAATTAAAAGATTACATTCTAGGAGAAGAAGGAAAATGGCAATAACAAAACCTTAGTCATTTTCTAGCCTAGCCACAATTTGGTTCATATTTGAATTCAATGAAGAATGTCTAGTGGTCTTGGTGGTGGTATTAATATTAGAAAACAGAAATTTATTTTGTTGGAAACTTTATAAAGTGGCTAGACTCATCCGTGGTCTCAGTTAAAACAACAAAGAGAGAAGCATTCTGTTCTATTTTGCCATAGGATATAGGGCAGTTTTATTAGCCCAAATGTATTCATGCCTGCAGGCAGCAGTGACATCTTGCAGGGAACTAATATCCAGTGGTTGTGCCCTGGACATACCAGTTGCTGCAGCCTTTGAAAGGTTATCATATCCAAAGGATTGGTGGTTATTTATCACCATGTACACCTGAACCCACCAGACCCTTGGTATGAAGAGGAGGCCCTGGCATAGGAAAATGCACAGGAACCCTTACAATTCTGTCTGGAAATGACACAAGCTAATTCTGTCACATTTCACTGGCCACAAGAAGTCACTCAGCTATCCCTGACTTCAAGGAAGCTGTGGGAATTTGATGGCTCATGGTTTTAAGGCCAAGAAAAATCGAAATGAAAGTATTATCTAAGTGATGCTTTCTCCCCGAAGACTGTGGGGTTCTGAGGCTGGCTGCCTGGGATCTCTGGTTCTTGACTCCTCTGTTGCATGGCAATGCACATAGCAGCCTCCCCTGGCCTCTCTGTTCTCTTCTGAGTTCTACAGAATTTAAGCTTCTTGCTTTCTGTGTGTTTCATTCTCCCTGTCTGAGTTTCATACTGCTTACAAAGGAGTACAGTAATGGGATTAAGACCCATCCCAGTCCACACTTTAACTGAAGCAACCTCATCAAAGGGTCCTACTTTCAATGGATACACACACAGAGGAAGGGATTAAGTTTAAAAGCATATTTTTCCAGGGCACCTACAACTCCAAACTATCACAACTATGTAACTAGAAGGAGGAGAAGTAGACCAATTGTGAACAGTGTAGGTAATATCAAGATTACAAAATGAATTTATAAGATTACCTAGGATGGGACTAGACAGCAATTGAAATTTATACTGTTCCTTATTTGACAAAATCATTCTGTTTTAGTATTTTTTCAATTCTAAGTAATTTGTACCTGTGCCTAACTTGAAGACTGTCCCTACTCGTAGAGATTTCCTTATATTATTTTCTTGAAGTTTTGAGTATTTATATAAGATTTTTTCAAAAAGCTATCAAAGTATAGTGGCAGCCGCCAAACCATGCCACACGGAAAATCACCTTAGGAACCAGAGAGATTTGCATTCACATGCTGGCTCTAAAACTTTCAAGTAATTCTGTGACTTTAAACATGCAGTTAAGCTTTTGAGCCCAGATTTCCACAACATGAAAATGATCCCAATTTCAGCCTTATATAAGTGGAAATGAAAATTAAATACGTAAAACACCTGAGGCATTTTGGATTTTTGACAAATGATTCTTTGCTTCCCTTACTCCCTTATTTTTAAATACAGTCCTTTAGACTATACAAATTTTAACTTGAACTTAACATGAATTGGCATAGTTAGCATTGTTTCTATAATCACCTTATGTCATTTGGTTTATACTATACTTGCTTTCTATCTTTGATTGTCTCTTTGTCAAATAAATGTAAAATAATCTTTCCTTAACATTACGTAAAGGATAATATTAAAACTAACTGTATCTAGAATACATAAAAGTTTCTTGCCTAGCTATAGAGTCATTAAGAAATTGAATACATGTATGTATCTATGACTTGGTAGTGGTCATTAAAGTGATTAAATACATTTTAAAAGCCATATTTTGAATATGAAAAATATTCAATATATAATGCTCAAAACTATACTTTTTATTCTCAGTTTTATTCACTTACACTTCACTTACAGCCTGTTCATTATTTGAATTTGGAATTTTATAAATCTCGGTTAAGAACTCTGCATTTCTGTTTCAGAAATATGCACTGTTGATTTGAGAAATGCTATTTGTCTAAAGGCTAAAACTTACAATGTCAAAAATCATAAGGAAGTGAAAAAAATTGCCATAATCCTTCATTCAAATGATTCCTTCAGTGTACAAAAGCAATCTTGTAATCCAAAGGATTTTCAGAGAAGTTATCAAAAATAATAAGTTTTACTCTTGGTGATTATTTTTGTGATAAATATTCTAAGTACACTATAATAGAGTAATAGAGGCAGGACTATTACAGAGTCATTCAAAGGAAACAGAACCATAGTATCTATGAATATATAAAATTTATACAAAGATGCCTAAAATTTTAAGAACAAACCTTAACTTTTGGAATCACCAACATTTCAACAATTTGGAAAAAATAAATATAAAATGTTATTTTAATGAAAACTAAGAATATATATATAAAATGTATTTTATAAAACATGCTTCATTAGAATCTACACAATTTTGAAACATAGATATTAAATATTGTTGATATAATACAGTAGACTTTTTTTTCAGAAAGCTTGAATTAGAGGACAATCCAGTGACTCCCCCAGGTATCACTTGGAACATTATAGTAAATAGCATATTATGAGAAATAATGAAAAAAATTCTTTGAAAATTATAAAAGAACCACAGTAAATGGATTCATCTAATACAAAGATAGGTATAACTGCAACATCTTAATAATCAGACTTCTACATTATACAGAAATTTCATAGTAGCATTTCATAAAACAAACCAGAAAATTTCTTTGAATTTCTATTTGCTAATCTCATGCAAACCAAATGACAGATGGCATTTAAGAAGCTATATACACCATTGTGTTAATAATTTTACACTCAACCTAGTGACAGTGTTACCAAAAAGTCAATTTTCATTATGACTGGACACACAGAGTTGCCCTATAGAACTCTCAAGAACGAAATTTCCATAGTAATAAGGCTATTTAGATTGTTTCTTTGTAACACTGTGACTGTTTACTTTAAACAAATGATCTAGTCTTAGCATTCATAGAGCAATAGTTTCTCTATTTGGAATTGCTCATCTTTAAATATGCTTAATAAATCTCACATGAATTAGAATTTGAAATGCATCTAATAAGTTTTAATATTTTTATTCTAATTCTGTCATGAAATCAATATGTTTTAATTATCACTTAATGAGTCCAGGAAGGAATGACTCCAATAACATTCCTTTCTATTTTTTATCTTTTCTAACTTATATATTTAATAATGTATTTAAAATCCTTCCTTCATAGGAAAGTTCATAGGAAGAAAAAAATCAACAAAAGAAAATTGAGCTATTGGCCGGACTCTCGCGGCGTCACCTGAGCTAAAAAAAGATGGTGTTGGCTTAGGAGGGCGACCGCAAGCAACTTCCAGATCACGGCAGAGAGTGGACAAGTTGCAGCACGGGTGTCTGTGCTGTGGGTGTGTGGAGTAAGAAGCTTGGGACATCTATCTGGACAGATCGATGGTGTGGACTGAACCATAGAGATTCGGAACATAGAAAGAAGCAAGAAAATAAAATAAGAAGAAAAAGTATCATAGAGCAAACTTTACACACACACACAGAACCACCAGCTAAATAAAACTCTAGAGCAGAGAGAGAAGCTAATCAACTGAATAAATCCATCAAGATAAAATGATGACTAGAGGGCAACAAAAAATTAC